>JAQIXX010000011.1:0-167820 GCA_034700605.1 Willowsia nigromaculata
GAACTGTGGAGGGTAGGGGTGATCGAATGAGAGCATAAGGATTTCTTCTATGAAGAGAAAAGGTTCGTCGTCCATACCGACAACAACAACTGACAGTTTTTCAGGCGCACCAACAACACTGTTTCATTGAACCCGGAGACTCAAAGCTGAGAGTTAGAGCTGTGCGGTGTGCGTACAAAATGTCTAAGGTAAAAAACGGAGTAAAACGAGTAAAAAAGTTGCGCTAAAGTCTGCAGCAATTCTCATATAGCAGTTGTTACACTATTCATCCATATTTTGAATTTTTATAAATAATTTGCACCAAATAATCAGCAATTGTAGATAAAAAATACATAATACATTGCATTTTCATAAGTTTCTTAGTGAGATTATAGCATTTAAATTTTGTTTCAATATTAATTCAAACTCTTCCATTTATAACTAATTGCATGTACAGCAAATGGAATAGTGACCAAGCTTTTATAACCATTAAATCGATCCATGCGGTTTCTTAAAAACTTGAAGACAGACAACAGACAAAAAATTACAAGTAAAATTTTGTGCTCCTCCTAGCTCTTTGGAAAGTTCCCTATCGCCTATGATCGGGCCCGACGTTAGTTAGGTGGCTGAGTTAATAAATGTTTATCATTGCTATTACCACAGCTGGTAAATCCGTGTATAAAGTTTGTTATCTGTTATCTCCTATGCAAGCATGCATACCATTTCATCGAGCAGTCCCGTGGGGGAGAGTTCCTAGCCGCGGAATGGCTCACAAACACTAGTGCTCAGATCAACACAAGAAATTGAGTGCATACCTGTGTTAATTCTTTAATTTAAGCTTGGAATTAGATGATTTTTCAAAAATAAACGTGACGATAGTAATTTTCCACATCTTAACCATTTCAAGTAGTAATTAGTGATTAATTTTCGCACATGTAATTACCATTATAATACACAGAATCTTGGGAAGAATATTTGATCTCCAATATTTACCTCTGTACTTCAGGTATTGTTTGTAATTAGCAATGCTAACAATCCATTTTAATTTTTGGTAGGCTTGATGTTCCAAGCGGCTAGATTCAGAGCTACGATGAGTGCACTCCAGGAAGACGAGATACAGGTAATGGATTGTTTCTTTGGTCATTTAGTTCATTAATGTTGAATGTTTGTGGGAGGAGGGTAATTTTGCTTGACGGGACTTTGTGATTTATGGGAAGTATTTATTTTCTAAATTACAGATGTTAAGTGAAAATGAAGTTTCACCGGAAGAAAGAAAAAGTCAACATTTTCAACCAAATGGAAGGACATTTTCAGCAGACAGTGGGTTCGTGTCACCGGAAACTATATGCCGACCTAAGCTTAGTGCAAGTAGACGATCAAGTCCTGGAAATGATAATCATCCGATTACATCCTTCCGACTAGAAGATTCTGCGGAGTCATGCCACTTGTCTGAGGTATATACAACGATTTTGCAACATTTTGTGACTTGAAATTCTCAAAATCATATGAATGGCTCTATAGCGGTTATGTTGTTTTGTCTACATCGTAGAAAGAGCTCCCTTCAAAAGCAATTGCTGATTTGTGGAACAAGCCATTGAAATTCTCTGGACCACTAAGCACGAAAACGCCACGAAATGTCTTATTGTGTTCAGAAGGAAGCAATACGCCAAACCGTTGGAATGAATTACCACCAACAAAGTTATCTTTTGACAGTTGCGAGTCTTCAGCTGATGAAACGTCGCCCCCACCGCCACCTGCGGTCAACCAAGCCCGTAAAGGACTGGGTTACCGCAGGTCACTGAGTTATACTGAACCAGATCTGTCGAAAAAGGTACACTTTACTTATCATTTCTGAGTGTTTCTATTATCAATCAAAACCCTTTTAAATTAAACTAATCATGGTTGTAATTGAATCTCAGGAACCATTTAATTACTTGGCATCCGACGGGACACCAGTGTTTCAGGCCAAGCGTCATAAATTTCAGAATGATGAAAGTTCGCCCTACAAGACTTACTTAAGTCAACCCACAAAAACCATTGATAACGAAAACTCTGAAAATATTGAACCCAAAGCTTCAAGTGGAACTTCTTCTTTGACTCCAGAAGTTAAACGGCTCACATTTTTTCGTTCCCAGTCGGAGTCTGCACTCACACCTTGTAGCGTCAAGAATGCTTTGGAGAGAAGTAAGACTTAATTATCATTAGTATCTCAACTTATCTCTTACAGTTTTCCCTTTGCAATTTATTTAACGCAATGTTAAATTCTCTATTTGAAACAGTTGAAAGCAATCCCAACTTGATCGGAGATGGAACCAAATCCTACATCCTACCTTTCAAGATCAATGGGAAACATCCAGATTTGAAGGAAATTTCTAGAGATACTCTCTCAGAACTGTTGGAGGGTAAAGTTCACGCAAATGTAACCAGCTTTAAGGTGATCGACTGTCGTTATCCATACGAATTTGAGGGAGGTCACATTAAAGGGGCAATCAATCTTTTTACGAAAAAGCAAATTTATGAAAACTTACTCCAGCCAAAAGCGTTAGGGAAACATGAGATGGGCCACGAAGAAAGAAACATACTTATTTTTCATTGCGAATTTTCTTCACAACGTGGTCCTGATATGTAAGTGTCACAGTTTGAGCACAAAATATCCTTTGAACTATTTACAAGCTTAGTAAATGTAGATAACAAAAGTTACTTTTAACCTCAATTGTTTAGGTGTCGCTATCTTCGAGACACCGACCGGGAAACAAACTCTGCCCGGTATCCGTTCCTGTACTATCCTGAGCTTTATGTTTTGTACGGTGGATACAAAGCATTCTACGAACAATTTCCTACCCTCTGTGAACCACAAACATATTTGCCAATGGATCATCCCAACCACCTGGAAGACTGTCGTCGTTTCAAATCTAGGACGAAACTAGAACACCCAACAGAATTCAATAATCGCTCAAAAAAATCGAAATCGCAAAACAAATTCTACCGAGCAGCATCATTTGCGAAAAAGTGCAATTTTTGATAAGAGTTAGATCCCAATAAGAACACACAAAAGTAAATACTTACTGATAATAAGTTTCGTGGGTAATTGGGAAATGCAAATAGTGAATTTGGGAAGGGCTGTATGCATGCAAGTTATTTATTTGTTTTAAAAAAGAAATAATTTTTATACGTATTGTAGAAAATATTTTATTCTTTAAGAGATATATTTTGTGACACTTTCATTGTTAGATAAAGTGGTAACTATTGTTATTCATAGATTCTCCACAAAAAAATCATGTACAAACACTTATTTATTCTATTTTCCTTTTAATTATAGAATGAGGCTTCTACAGAAATATAACTAATATATAAATACTTAACAGTTGAATGCAAAGGACAACTGAAACACTCCTTTTTAACATGAAACCATCTTACGTTTAGTTGGTGCCGAAGCAAATGTAGTAACCTGTCAAACCAACAGAGTGCCATGCAATAGACGTGAAGATGAATGTAGAAGTGACATTTGAGATCGCTCACTCAAATCAAATCATGTTTCTAGACGCTGTGCTCTGTTTTGGTCTCGAAAAAGAGTAAATAGTGGTTATCAAATAAATAAATACAAAATACTATCATTTTGTAAAAGTATTTCAAATACATTTCTTAAAATATATATTGAGCAGGCAAAATACCAAATAAAAATACTTTAGGTATTTGATATTTGAAATACTCCAAAATAAAATAAGTGTTGTCAATTACTGATCCTGAAAATATATTATGTTTTGTTGTCATATTATTATGTCAGACTCGCCACAAAACCTTAATCATGTACAAACATCGTTGTCACGTTTTTATTATTTGTTGTTGTTATTTATTTGCGGTAACCTCTAATAAAAATGAGGCTACCTTTTACGAATCTTATTTTTGATTTTATTTCCACCATAGTAATGGATCAGCTATAAGCATAACTGGAATATTTGCATGGAAGCACCGAAAACATTATTGATTCATCCATGATTTCCTTGTTGCAACAAGTACCTTCTTTCGGGATGGCTTTCTTTCTCTGTGCTTTATGATGGGTTTGCAGTTTGCAGTCTTTGTCAGCCCAGCCTCTTCAGTTCACCCAAACCAACAGGACAACGAACACCTAAAAATCCCTGCACAATGCATCAATACATATGGTGGCAAGAAATCATAAAGAACCAAGTGGAGAGAAGGAAGTTTTGGGGATTTGGTTTTTGTACAGAGAGAATTGAGATGAGAGAACGTTTGTTCGTTAAGATTTTTTACAATATTGGACCATCTATCAGAATAAAGCTGTACGGTTTGGTTTTTAGGTTGTTTGGTTTGGTTCATACTTTTCATTTCATGTGTGTTCCAAGACAATCGGGGATTAACTGAGGGTACATGCTTAATCCCTTGAAGATACGCACTTTCAAGTTTCAACAATGAAAGGATCTCTCTCCTACTGTGACTGGCTGGATAGTTTTCATGTTGGGATTGTCAGTTGCTGTCATCTGGCAGTGGACATACAGTCAAGTCAGTTGTGAGATTTAGGTTGCCTGAAACAACACGACACGCCACTAATATCTGATAAGATAATATTGTAATTAGCTTAAATTATGGTGGCTGGCAGTTGGTAATTAACTATAATGTATAGTAAAAGTTGTGTATATCCCTGTCACTTGCAACTTGTTGACTCTCAATATTTTCAATAAGCAGAATTAATTAGTGACTCCTGACACCTACAACCTATGACCTATGTGGCTGGGTTGTCTAAATTGAAAGGGTAGGTTGGTAGGTGCTATTGACTATTGACATTGGCTGTTGAAGATATTTGGCAGTGCATTTAGATTTTGGATTTTGTGTCGTTGGCCACTTCATAAATTGAGAGAAGGATGGAATGTTTGAATTTGATGAGCCGTTGGAAACGGAAGCAGATATTTGGCCTTTTGGTATTAATGATTGGGTCATGCTACGGAATACAGTTTGAGGTCATGACCCCAACTGCTGCATTGGATAACGGGAGGCGGAGAATGGAGGAGTTGAGTCAGAGATCCAATCTGCCCACTGAAGGTACTGTCAACTATGCAAGTTTATTGGTTTAAGAATTAATAAACTTATATTATGTTATCATTGGGGAATGTAAATATGTGTGCGTGTTTCTGATTTCATTAGAGGCAACATGTTGGAAATCGGCTCTGGAAAACCTTCACGTGGGATGTAAAATGATGACAGAGGACAACCAAATTAGGATGGCGTTGCGATTCACTTCTTGTTTTAATGAAATGCTTGGAATCACTCCATACATTTGTGAGCCTAAAACTCCTGCCAAAGAGTGCCTCAAGAAGCTTGACCTTTCCGCGCAGTCAACGTTCCGAGAATACTTCTTGCATACGCAAGACATGTGCTACTTTTTGCGACAGGAAACCTGGCAAGAACAAACGAATTCTGCAGTTAACAGGTATGAATAAAGTCATAATTTGCATTAACCTATGATATAGAATATCCGATATTCATTTGATTTTGTATTGTAAAAAATAGGTTAACAGACGCCGCAACAGACGTCACGTTGCAAATGTTCGAACAAAAGCTTATCCAGGAACAGATTTATTCGACACAACAAGAGTCACTGATGGTTCAAAGTAATATGAAGAAAGACAACGAGGACTTGTACAACGCTGTTGTCAGAGTGAAGGATGTGTTCGATGATTTTTCGTAAGTTGAAACTTTAAATAGTTTGAAGCAAGTAACTCTGTTGTCATCCTTTATTCAAAATGCTTCAATAATATCTCTTTTTGATTTCAGGGAGACCGCTAAAGAACACCAGCTTATTTCCGGGGAAATATTCGACAAATTAAGTCGAATGCAGAAACTTGTGTCGTGGATTCAAGGGGAGATGAGCCTTCTCGACATGATTTTCTTCTATTTCGGTGCTATCGTATTTGGATACTTCGCGACAACCACAGCGCGCACAAGAGCCGCACGGTTTTGGCTTATCATATTGTTCATGGTATCAGTCTGGAGTGAGAAGGTTTTATACAAATACTTAACGCAGTCGGACTTTGGATACAATATTACCCCTGTAAGTTCATCAAGACTCTTTTTAATTGCTTTTCATATCGAATCTATTTTTTAGGAAGTTTGTATATCAAGCTTTCTTATAAAAATATATTTTGACTATAGGAAGATGTCCAAGCGTTCATTTGGATGGTTCGCAAGATTGCAGCAGCTGCTGGAACTCTCATTGTTCTTATCGCTGCAGCTACATATAGAGACATTCAAATTGTCAATAACAATATGCTAATAAGTATGAACTTTACATTGGAGAAAATAGCACAGTTTATCAAAGGTGAGTCCCTTTAAAGTCCTTGACATCAATGAAAACATGAGCATTCATCAAAGCAAGCGGAAATTAAATATTAATTCTTTATCATTCACAGACCAAAGTGGTGGAGCCAAACTTGACGCGAATGGGGAGATGCAGCAACTACTGACGAAGAAGCAAGCTGAGGGTGACGACGATGACAGCGACGCTGACACATATTCCAATTACTCCTCTGACGAAAGCGTTGATAATCTCGAACATGAACTGAAAGCCCTTAGCGAAGAGGATGAAAATACTGAGAATGTTGAACCAGGCGGCTTTGCAGCGGTAGGAAGATATTTCAAGTCGTCACCTAAGGATTCTCCGTTGTCCCCAATGGTAATGATGCTATTAGTTATTGATAATGGATGTGAAGTTTTATTTTTCCGTTACCAGTAATCAGAATTTACTCTCTTCATTTCCAGCGTCACCGTTACAATTTACGGGAGCGGTCTGCGACCCCACGAGAAAACCCAGTGGTCAACCAGGAGTCTGTCACAGATTTTGCTCGACTGATAAAAAAGAAGAAAACTCCTGGCAAACCCACACAAAGTTCTTTAAATTACTTTTCATCCGATGATGATGAACAGTAATAATGTATCTTAATACAGAGTATAGTCGCAGGGTACTCCAAGCTGATCTTTTTATTGTGTTTAAACTAAAAACTATATAATAATACTTTTAGTTTGAAGTAGTATTTATATATTACATTCCAGAGTTCCTTGCCTTTTGCATTTCATTATAATAGTTGCGAATGTACTAATTTAGTACTTTTTATCAAGTGATACCAATTTTACCTGATTTTTTTATTTTATACGGAATGGTATGAAGGTGTTTTTATTTTAACTTTTTTAATTGTTTTGAGATCTTGTTATGGAAATGCATAACACGTTTTTTTATGTTGGAGCATGTGATGTATTTGAATGAAGTATATATTTATGATTGTGATGTAATGCATTTTTAACTGAATGTGATAGCGTAATCGCTCTCTATTTTACAATGTTGTACAAATGATGTATGTATATATGAATCATATGTAATAGAAATCATTTTTTTGTAACGAAAACCTTCATCTTTTTTGCCTGGATGCTATTATGAAACACGCGAAAATAAAGGTTTGATGTCATTTCAAAAGTTGTACTATGACGGTTTTTAGTTTATTATTATCATTCTTTTCTTCTAATTTCCTTTCAGCTTCTGACAAAAATAAATAATCATTATCGGCATTAACGAAAAAAGTAAGGTATACTACGGAGTTGCAGTACAAAGTACAAACCCTGATTTTGCTTGTTAGCACAGTCGACATATTGCATACAATAAGTCCATTTTTACGAATACGAAAGGAAGTTTGTATTATAATATTTTATGTAGACACTACTACTTATAATGCTGCTTCTTTCAGGTCAAGTATATTACTTTTACAAAAGAACTTAACGAATATCATTTGTAAGTTTTAGTTCTACAATCATGTAAGATTTTTAGTCAATGGGTAATTACGTATATTTCGTTATTACTGTTGATATCGTTAAAAGTGCAAAATACCTACACGTTATAAAGGTAACTTTGATTGCATTCTCCGTTGTCAGTTTTTTATTAAACACTAAAACATCTAACTTGTTTTGTGCCGTGCAGCAACGTGCCTAAATAATAATTTAAGTTACATTATTTATTCAAAATTCATCAGTATCTATCGAGAAGGAGATAGAATGAGAGACAGAGAGAGAGAGAGACGTAGTACGTAGTATACTGCTTTTTTTCTAAAGAACAACAGAGAAAGTGAGATGAAGTTAGCAACGGAACAGATCCTTTGAAGCAAACATTGGACCACACGCAATAACTAATAGATGATTCTAGTAATAACAGCGAAAAGTTTCTAATCGAACATAAAATTTTAAAATGGGCATCTTTGCATTAAATCTCCCATGTAACTGGACAAAAGTCCGGAAATTGGTATAGAGAGAACATATATATACAACCGCTAAAAGGTAAACCCAATGGTTATATCCTATCCCCAGTTACAGGCTCTCAAAGGCATTAATCAATCTAAAGTTATGAATTATTAGTTTGCAGTAGTGTTCTACTATAAGTGTTCACAGCGTCACGTGAAGGAGTTTAGCTTGAAGAACAAGTTGAAGTCATTACTTTGACTTCCCGTTCTTTGAAAATAACTTTAACGAAGAGAGTGTCGTCATTTCATTTTTCCATGCGAGAACTGTGAATATATTTAGTTAGTGTAGACTAATATCTAGTCCCATTCAGGAATAAACTGCTTTGCCAATTTAACAGTATAAAACCCGTATTCACTCAAACAGTAAATAAGGACATTAATGAATGATAACGAGAGAGTACTTTATCGAAAAAAAATAGTACGTAATACAGAATAAGTTTCATTCTAGAGAAAATTTGTATAACAAATGCCACAGTTTTTTTGCGGTCGCTTAAAAATTGCCAGTCGCCGCAGAGAAGAACGGAAAGGCACCGAACTGAGTATTTATAGGAGTTTTTGGAGATGCGCATACATAGAGAAAATCATCCGATTGAATGTGAGTTCGATTTAACATTGGCTCCGATTCTGATCGATGAATTTTGGGCAACGCATTAAGCAGGCTTTCTAATGAGGTCAGATTCTGTAAACAAACACAAATAATTTCAGTTATTAGCAACTGGCCAAAAGTTGGTAATTCAAATTGAAAAATCTTGGAAACCAAATATTCGTACTTGTCGAAACAATGGTCGCTCGTCGCGGACAAACTTAATACAGTCTTCTAATAGGCGTCGAAGTGCTTTTGGAGTATCGGACCGTAATAAATTCAAATCAGGACGCAAGAATCCACGGCCAACCATAAACAGAATCTGAAGCAGAGAAAGCAATAAGTAACTTTGAAAATCCATCTTGTAACATCATCATCATCATATGACATTTGACGTGATTCTATCATATTTTAATTAATGTACCTGATCTTTATTACTGATACTTGAATAGGGCAACACTCCAGCAAGTAATTCAAATAACACTATACCGAATGCATACACATCCGATTGAAAACTATAGGGGTTTTCTTCTTGCATACGGATAACTTCCGGAGCCATCCATAAAATAGAGCCTGCAATACATATGAGCATTTTAAAATGTTAATCAGTCTAATGTTATATGAGTCAAACTTTCAATGCCAAAATTAATTCTGCTTACCCGATGGTTGTTGCTGTTGATGAGATCCTGACCATCGAGTTTTTACAGTCGCCAAACCGAAATCCCCTATTTTCACCGTTAGGTCATCGTGCAGGAAAATATTGTTACTTTTGAGGTCTCGATGTATTATGTTTTTCGCATGTAAATAACTGGAGAAACGAGGAAAACCACAAATTAGTAACACATCAATGCTTGCCATTGCGTACATGACATTGTAATTTGTTGTTGTAACATGACTTACTCCATGCCTTGAGCCGTCTGTCTAGAAATTTCGATTAAAGTTAACAACGGAAACTTGGATTCCAGTACGTGAATGTGCTTGTACAAGGACGATCCTTCACACCATTGTGTGACGATAGCCAACTGTGGCTTGCTAACACACCCCATAAACAGCAAAATATTCACATGTCTAGACATAAAAAGAAATCATTACGAATTAACATACAGAATCAAATTGAACAGACTTGGGTTATAAAACTTTTTACAAATTACTAACCTCGTTTTCCTAAGAACAGCGACTTCATTTTTAAAAGCTTGCAGCTGCGCAGGAGTGGGATCTTTGACATTGAGGGTTTTCACCGCAACAGGACCATGCCAGATGCCTTTATACACTGTTCCAAATGAACCAGATCCAATGCGGTGGCCCACAAGAATTTCTTCAGCAGGAATCTCCCAATCTTCAACATACTCCCGGGATGTCTTAATCTGCTAATGACATAAAATATTCCACAACGTCCAGCAATATGCCAACACTAAAACAAGGCTCATAAAAAAATCCTTTGAAATTCTCAATTAACCTTTTTGCTGCTTTCATCAGCGGACCTCGCTCTTGGACGACATGGCCTCAGTGTGTTAGTTGGAGATGCTTGTGCGCTATGACTTAATGAAACTTTGGTCGGACTGCTAGCTGGACTGGCCGCTCGTTGAGTTGTACCGGCTAACGTTGTATACGGACCTCCTGGCAAACAAGGATAGTCATTAACATTCCTAACATTTCAGCTTTTAGGCGAACCCATTTGGCTTGTTATAAATAACCGGAGAAGGCACTTTTTAGTTATAAAGATTTTTTTAAATGGCGATACAGTCCGTGGCATGAAAATTTTATCATTTGACTTGACATCGTTTAAGGATACGCTATTATTATTTCACCTTATCACAAGTCAAATAGAAAGGAAGATCTGACCTTCATAATGTCTCGTTTATTATACTGATACGAAAGAGTAAACCAGACTTGACAATAAAAAAAACAGTGTACAAGCAGAAAAAAATGAAGTGAGGTGGTGGTGAGAGAAGAATAACCAGAAAAAAATAATAAATAAATAAATAATTAAATAAATAAAAATAATTTACGAACTTGGTCCAAAGACAACACCAAGGGCAAGGTTGGTGAGGGGAGCAGCCCAAGGGATTGTGGGCGCATTAGTTGTTCTGATGTGTATATGATTTCCCGGGTCTGTATTCCCTACATTTTCATTTCGTCCACCACTACTAAAGGGCCACCAGTCTAAGGCATAAAGAGATATACACAAAACGGTTCATGCAACGCACAGATCATGCAGTCGAAATTCGATAATTGAACATGTACTACTTTGAAAACATCAGAGCAATAAAACAATAAAATGCAATCCACACAGTCGCATAAGTAGTCGAAGCGATTCAAAATAAATACCACGCAAGACTACCTAGACACTTAAAAATTGATTTGAAGTGTTGTTCGGCTGCTGATCAACATTGAAGTTCTGAGCAATGATTTTCAACTTGGAAATAAATATGTTACAATAGAGAGCCTTGTCAGTAGTTAAACGTAAGCTCATCAAATTACTGGTGACTAAAAGAAACTAACTGGCCGCATCAGACGATTAAATTATACGCTAATTCACATTTTCAAGCAGTCCATTTGTAACCTTTTAGCAATAGACATTGAGGATGAATTTACCGTGTAAAGTATTGTAAGTGCCTTTCGTGATTCGATGAAGTAAATCATCAGATATCTCCGCTGACTGGCCCACCAAATTGTAACAGACATTGGGAGCAGACGTAGAACGTTCCCTTTGTCCTAGTGGAGGAGGATGATCTTTGCGGTTAAATTGCTGCGTTTCATCTGGCGGCGATAAATTCAGTTCTGCGGTGGGCTCCAATGTTTGTGCTAATAAACTAATGGGGAAAAATTAAACTTTTACTACTTCGAATCGATGGTCTACTAGCAGCGTGTAACATTGAAATTTTCTTCTCTTACGTTTGGTAATACATATGCTCCATTCTAGCATGTTGACATAGGGCTGGAACATTACCAGCACACCTCTGGTGAAATCTGTATCCACAAGTGCGGCAGTAAAAACCTTGGAAAAGTAGTCTTCGACAGCATTCACAGTATACCAAAGAGAAAAAAGTCTTTCGTACCTGGAGGTAAAAAAGTAACGAGATTAGAAAATTCTATTTTAAAATCGCTATCAACTTTTTATAGAAGAGGGTGGAAATAAATTTTTAGCTTACAAAATTGTGCGATATGCTCGTTGGAATAGGAAATTTGTCTAAAATTTCCACTCTGATCTCCTCCCCTTCCAACTTTGAAATGTCTAGGTCCCATGGAACTTGCATCTGTTTGAATTGAATTAAATTCTATATAAAAATTCAAGTTCAAGATGTTATAGCTTCGTATAGGCAACTGTAAAATTATCTCAATAAAAAATAAAAAACGTACTGTAGTATTTGAATTTTTATACACTGCACACATTTCAGGTGTCAATTTTCTTCGTTTCATTGCTTTATCTAAGGCCTCTCGAACTGTTTGACCTGGTCGAATCTGTCGCATTGAAATAAATATACATTGCAGTTACATAGAGCCAAAGTTGGGGAAACCAAAATTGGGACTTGGGACATCGAAGTTATTTTTAACCTGAACGGATGTTCTTTGCTGATTTGGTAAATGTGCACGTATAACGGATTTCATCGGTGATCGGGGAGATGGCCAATCATCACCAATAGAATGAAACCCCACATCATCTGGAACCATTCTTCCTTGAGGTTTCAGTTGAGGAATGCTAGTATCTTTAATATGCGCTTCATATTGAGCTGAAATCTCCTTCAGCTCTTGCTCCTTCCTTTCTAAGTCATGTAATTTTGTAGTCAATTCTGAATACTCCTATTGGAAATGAATAAAACAAACATAAATTTTTAAAAACCCTAAATAATATGCTTGACAAAGCACCTTCAATTACGCAAATTAAGTTCCCACCTGAAGGTACATATGCGGAGGGTCTTGGAACCCAGCAAACCTTTCATTTAGAGCATCTATATTTTCTTTCGTTAGCCGAATCATGTTTTGAATGTTGCGGAGCTAGAAACAATTTTAAAAAAGCGATGAATTCATGAAATCAATTTTCAAATTTCGTAGAAAATCCAGCACTTTAATGAGATATCATCATGTTAAAAATCTCACCTCCGACTCCGGTGTTCCCCCTCCCCCATCAACAATGACGGTCCCCATATCGAAAAAAATCGCGTACTACGTTCGCACTCCTCCTGGTATATTCGTTGACACAGGCAAACGCTTCCCCGATTTATTTCCAAATTTAAATTATCTACTAAAATCCTTTGTCGTCAACCACTCTTCCAGGGACACGGTTGACTCCAACAGCACATTATCGTAAACATCGGCAGAACCATCATCATAATTCTCATATTTCAATCTCCTTATACCATCAAGTAAAAGTTCTCATGATGCGTATCCTAACTAATTACCCTTCCTCTCTCTACTAATCACTGATTATATTTTACTATAAAACCTCACCGCTTATTTCGCAATTCCTACTTAACTACCTATCCTGCCACGAAACCTCAAAGGTTCCACTTTTTATTTTTATTCCACCTCACTAAACTATCCACAACGCCCACACTTATCGCTATCAGAATAGTACAGGGTGGTAAACGGGACGACGACGATGACGACGACAATGATGAAGATGATTGTGGCCGCGGTTGACACCTATTTCCACTCCCCATTGACATCTCGTTCCTCCAAAACTTAGACAACCTGACCTCCTCCAAACACTCGAAAAGAAGCACTTGCTCTAGAAAAATTGTCAAAGGAAAAACGCACATCCACCCATCATTACCAAAAGACACAAAATTCTCTCCCATCTACAAATTATTACACCCCACATAAAAAACAACACAGAATAAGGCCAAAGTTTAGAACAACTTTTTCGAACACTTTATATTTCCCAAGGCAAAAAGCACACATCCCCTCCACACACATCACCTGTGATCAACTCACACTCATTTTTTCTCCCCAATCATCGTAAAAAAATAGGCTCTATTTGATACATATATTTTTTTGTTTTCCACTTTGCCATACTATTTATTATTATGATTATTATTGCGATTGCGAGAGAGAGAGCTGTTATTATTGTTGTGAGATGAGGAGAGCCGTAATATCATCTCTCTCCCATTTCCATCTATACTGAGAACTCTTTCAATCTCACTCTATGTGCTCAGAGTAGACAACTCTTTTCCTGGCCTGCCTGTCTCGCTTGTAATCAGAAAGCTGTTTAAACTTCTCTCTTTCAAAAAGCATTGCGTTTTTTACGTGTGTGTGGTTTGATTGTGTGTTGGTGTTTCCCTGTCTATAAGGCAGCAGCATGATGGGGTATAGAAATGCGATTGGGAATTTAAGAACAATGTGAGTATAGTCTTACCTCCTATTATTATTGTTCTCACAAGGCAGGCGAGACCAGGACAGGTAATGTACATAACAGTTAGTAGTGGAGAGAATGAGGTAAAAATTTTACATTTAATGTGGGCATATAGAAGAAAAGATGGGGTTCACTTGTGAGACTGTATAGCACACACCACACTGCACTAGAGACAGAGTGGAGGAGTTCATAGAGTATGTCCGAGTATTGGAATTTCGGAGGGTGTCATACAACTGGTGAGGATGGGGTGAGAGATTTTTTAAAGGCTTCTTTTGGGACAGCGCTTAACGGTGGAGTGGAGAGAGGGATTATGATGACGTAATGGTCAATTGGTAACTGGTATGAGGATGAGGATGATAAGGTGATATGGGTATGTGTGCATGAAGGAATAAAATCATGGGGAAAAAAGAGACTGCAAAAATTCTTTCGATTTTTAAGAGGATGATGGGTTGCTTCTTTTAAGTAGATATTCATGTATGATGTTGGGTATTGTGTAATAAGAGGGGTATGTGCTTTTTTAAGGATTATAAAAAAAGAGTTTTCCCTCTTTTGCGTGTATGTACTTAAGAATTTGCAATATGTAGTTGTGTGGATGTGCGGTTGTTTATGAAGTGTGTGGCTGCATAGTTTAGAATTGTGATTGGGAGGTATTCCGTGTGTGTGTGATGATGATGATGAATGTGTAGGGGAGACTCACAGGTAAGTAGTAAAAACTTTAAAAGGGCAGACTAGACAATGGTGACGAGTAATAAAAATGAGTTTGAGAAGTAAAATATGTGGAAAGGGGGAAATGATAAGTATGCTATATGTACAAGACGATAATATTATGTAAAGGTGTAATGTATTGATGGAAATGGGAAGAGTTGAAATATGCGAAATTATTTGCCATTTACTATTGCCTAGAAGTTTGTGTATTTTTTGAAACAGGAACTACTTGTTTTACATGCTTCATTCTTTTCCTCTCCATTGTTTGTCTGCCTATTATGTATTTTGATTAATATTGCACAACATAATCTCATTACACGCAGATTGTACGTGAGATTCACAATCCACAACTATAAGTCTGCCTCTATCGCTGCTTGCTATGTAGTATGCATCTAGCTATAGATTGCATGGCTACAGATTAGGTGTTTGCTTCCCTGTTAATAGGGAATAATGGGGAAAGCGAGAGTTTGCAATTGTGATCTGATGCTCGGAGACAGCAAATGGTATTGGTGAAAACTAGCTCTGTATTTATCGTCCACTCTAAAAATGATTGTCAGATGTGTGGGGCATTATAGTACTATTATATTTGCTTCATGAAATTGTAGTTTAATTTTAGTAGGATTCAGCATAACGTAATGACATTCCAGCCAACATGTATTTGTGCTAAAACATTTGCTACGATGGAAAGATGACCAATATACATATGCGTATGAATTTTTGTTTGAGATCTTATAGTAGCACTCTATTTGTCTCCCTAACTGTCTGACTAATTTCATTTTTCGACATCCATCATAATCTCTGTTAAAGTATCTATCTACCTAGGAAATGACAAATGTGTTGTCAATTACTAAATATTAGAACAACCCACTTGAATAAATGATGTAATACTAAAAGAAGTTCATGTATACGTATTCCTAATATCGATAGAATTTTCTCTCAATAATACCCTTCTCTTGGAATATGTCTATTTGGATGTGTAGATATCATTCAGGAATGACATAAACGATATGACAGTTAATTGAAGATTTAAAAGGTTTCCTTAGGGCGATGGTTACATAATATAATGAATCATTGAACCACTCTAAATTAGATCCAAAGCCAACACCTACATGAACAAGTTTACCATTTACTTCGTGTACAAAACATTTTGCTACTTGCGATTATTGAATCACAAATGTCAATTCATGGGATTCAGGGTCCTGTTCCCGAATCCTATTAGTTTTAGCTGAGACAATTGTAATGGAAATGTTATGCAACTTTGATCCATGATTTAAAAATGCTTAGAATATACCATTAGACCACATTAATTATTATGTTATTTTCTATGAACTAAAAGGTTCAATTGTTAGTTAACTGTCTGCGCCCGTCACCGTGTTCCGAACCTTTTATCAACTTTTCAACCCACAACGCAATCTGGTCAGGTATCGCTTACTTGTCTCTGACTTTACTAAATTTTAATTTTCCTGTGGGTCGTGCAGAAAGGTTACGTCGAAATCCGGTACCTAGACAAAAGTGACTTTTCGTTGAACCGATAGCACTTAGAAAGTGTTTACTGAGGGTTGATGTCACCTTTCGACATAGTTCATAATGCCAACCGCAAAAAAAAAATCGATGCCATGCCTAATCAACCAAACCACTCCAGGAATGAGAATGTGTTCAAAAGTTCTTGTCAGTTTTTTCTCATTGCTTTCGTTATCTTTTTAAAATGTCTTGATATGATTTATAGCTTAAGTATCTTAAAAACTGATAGACAATCAGAATCAAACAACTGATGTCGCTTGTATGAAAATATTTCATGGAAATAACGAGTTTTTGTCATGCATTTCGTTTCCGAATTGGGGCATTATGATTTCCATCTTTTAACCTTCAATAACAACCTCTTCCAAAAGCTGACGCACAACACAACTCGCGTTACATTGTAAAACAACTATAAATTACTTCCAAAGTCCCATGCGTCCCTAAACTAACGAATTGCTGAACACTTTACAACATGCAAGGTAAACAGCATGAGTGTCACTGTTTGAATTCGCAAGAATTTTTAGCTATTATCGCTAGCCATGATATTATGCAACCAGAAGCAATTTAATCCAAATGGAACTTTGAAATTGAAAAATGTTGCGAAAATTGTAGTTCTAGAAAATCCAGACATTTCCAAACGAGAGGATGTCGACGGCAGGTCGAACGTTGGATGTGACTTGTCGTAATTGTTCCACAGAAGCCTTCTGTTCCATCCCTACAGAGTGGCACAATGCAATACCCCGTATCGGTTTCATTCCCGTTAAAGGATAGCTGTAAGGTGTCAATCTGGAATCTAATGTTTTATGATGTTACGCAATAATCCATCAAAGAGTTTTAATGGTTCAGTCAGGATGTCATCTATGTAATCACCACTTTTTCTGTTTCAAATTGATCTTAAGTCAGAGAAAGCATGACGTCCACAGAGTTTCACAATGTCCTTTTATGTACTAAAGTACACATGGCCAAAAAACAACTTAATACGAAGAATGCGAGCAAGAGAGAGAAAAAAACTAATCATTTGTAAATCCCCTATAATAATATTCCAGGAACGGAAAGCAAGCATAATGAGTTAAAAACAAGGGAGCTTTGTGGTTTGCTTGTGCAAGAATCTACCTGGAAATAGGAGAGATGGTGCGAGGGAAGTGGGGAAAGTGCCAAAGTAGATACGCATTTTTTGGATGATATATGGTGGATTGGAATGCTTAGAAGATTTGATATCGACTTTCCTTCTTCAGTACAAATCATCTGAACTACTTTTTCAAGTGATTTTACCCACGAAACTCATTTCTTGTAGAAAATTGAATGAGAGATGTAGAGTAATTAATTTTGTTGCATGTACTGGCATGAAAGCGTTATCAAATATCTAAGATGGTTGTATCTTCTCTCGTTTTATATTACATTTGATTGATTTTTTTAAATTTTCTATTTCATTTGCCTTCAGATAGAACAATATTATTGCTTTACAGATATAGTCTGCACTTGTATAGATATGTGTCTATGATAACGTCGCTTCCTGATGCTCTAGTGGTATCAAGAATCGATAAGTCTGAGCCACATGTCGATTTTTGTAATCGTGATACACTGCTTTATCGCTAATTTAGTGCTTGCATTAGCATGGCTCAAATGGAGAAGGCATGGAGAAAAGCAATTCTAAAGCAACTGCCACTAGACTGAAATATTAGTGTCTCAAGTTGCCCCTAAAATAACATATAATTGTATTCTGAGAAGGTGAAAGATTCATGTGTTAAGTGCATTTTATGATCGATTTAAGGCAACATTTTATGGCTTCCCTGTTTGAAATGCAGGTTTCCCGTTTATCTACATCTGTGGGAAGATGAAAAAGAGGGGTATGCATGATTAACAAAATTACTACAAAAGTGTGAAAAACACATTCCACAGTGAGCCCATATAAATCAATGTCCGCAAATTGAATAGCATAATATTTGCTCTCGTGACCAGACCAGAATCGGTTCGATTGAGAAATTATCAAATTTGTCAACAGAGCTGGAAACCTTATGGAAAGTCACATGCTTTCCCTAACCTCGTCAATGTATTATTGCATTTTTATCACGCTTTTATTTTTAAAACATCCGACAATTCAGCAAGTCTAGGAATTGAAGAGTGAAAGAGAAATCTGGGTTCTAAAAGAGTCTAATGGTGTACTTGTACTTGTAAATAGAATGAAATGAAGTGCATAGCTTGTCAACAGTTTATAAAAATAAATATACAGTAATTGGTACCTCAGTTTCTATACTTACGATTAGTGTGCATCAAATGGAACGATGAAGCTCATCAGAAATGAAACCTTATATTTGTCATATTTTTTTGATTCATTGATATCTCTCTAGCAAATCTATCATTAATCCGAAGCCCGTCAAAGCGTCTACAAATTGCGTTTATACATAATGCGGCTTGGTGAAAGCTGCTTTGAATGCATGAGTGAATAGAAACGTCTTAAAGAACGCCAAACGAGCGAACAATAACTAACCATGCAAGATTGCAAAGCAAGTCTAGGACTTGATGATTTGCAACCACGCAGATCCTCTTTCGGGTAAACGATCATTTTCCTCGTCTCCTGAAATCATCACTAATAATGCGACCAATTTCCAAGCAAATTTCACGTATGAAAGAGGTCTGAATGCATGAAAGGCAGTGTCCATAACCGATTGTTCACCTCAGCTGTTGAGTCCGGTGAAAACTAGCTTCTGATCCTACTTGTTATAATAAAAAGCTTAATGAGGGCAATAGTACTCTGTCTAATCCTCCCATTATATTAGGCGTATTAATGCAATGCCATAGCAGAAAGATTGCAATGAAGTTTAAGCCCATGAGTATGTTATGCAATGCGGGGCAATGAAACTGCAATACGATATATCACACACATACCTTCCTCCTTACAATCGTCCACAAAACATGGTAAAGAAATATGATAGGTAATACGAACATTTCCACACAATAAGTCAAGATATCATATGTGTAACACGTACCGTAAAATAGAGAGTTGGGTTCGCACACAGTTGCAATCTCTTTTTCCTCGCATCCTTTCCGTTACATCTGAGAATATGTATGTTGATTTCGTTGATATATTACATTACAAACTAGTTCCTTCACCACTTTCCACCTCTACAGCTTTCCTATTCCTCTACACACACATACATAAAAGAAAATTGGCCGCGATTTTTTCTCTTCTCTGTGTACATACAAATAGTATTAGGAGAAAAAATAGGAGTTTGGATTTCTATTTATAACACTTTTCCAGTCAAATCCCTCCTTTTCTCTTGAAAAGTGAACAAAATTATCTCCACTTAATTTTCCTTAATTTTTTACCAATAAATTAAGGTTATTTAATATTGCGGAGGTACTTTCCTTTCTTCTCGGTATTCCTTTTATCTTTTCACTCTCTCTCCTTCCACTCCTACTACTCCCCACTTGATCACTTCGAATTTGGATACATACTAAAGGCTTGTGTGGAAAAGGATGGCATTATATACGAGTACGCTGTCTAGAATCAGTGTTGTCAGTCTGGGTCCAGCTCCGAATTTCGTTTCGTTGACATGGTCCCGAATCCACTACACCTATCGGTACACAAAGTAATACAATTAGCTTGCCAACCCTTAAAACCGCACTCATTAACAATGCGCTTTTGGTGTGTTGAGCAGTGAAATAATTACATGAAATAAATATTTGTTTTTCGTTACCCTTTGATCCATTCTCATCCTTTCTATGGATGCATATATTGTGTCCTCCAATTGAATTAAAAAGTGACTAGCCGATGTGTACGCAAATGCAATTTAAAACCTTGAATATTGGTACTGGACTGAGTGTGCACATCCGCCCAGTAAAAATCCACGCACACACACACGTCACATCATAGTCAAAGGCAAAGCAAAGTACACACCAACTCTAAGCTCAACTATAATATATCGCTAGTAGTACTCTCGCTTTGCTTTTGCCTCTGCTGATGTTGGCAAGTGAAAGCGGACAACGTAGTGGGGGAAAGGCATTGCGAGAGGAAATAGACGCAAAAATACTACTAAACAGATACATGCATACAGAGAGACTGGAAAGTAACGGAGAAGTGGAAATGTAGAGTGGATTCTTTAATAGCTCTGAAGAGAACACACATATCGAGTCTTTCTGTTTTAAAAATATGTATATTTCTCCTGATATTCTATATGTGTGTGAAAAGGAACGTACAGAAGACCGTTATTTCTCCACCACACTGCACCTCACTTGCACATACACACAGGCTATGACGATGTATTCCACTACCGTTTAGCTCTCCCTTTCCATGTATACGAGAAGAGAAGAAGTTTGGATTGGTTGTAATATGCATTTTGAAGTGAAATTCACAATGGCTATGTCTGCTTACACTTTTTCGACTCTGTCTCTGCGCTTCTACTAGAAAAACTACTACGAAACTACTACAAAACTACGACACAAGCGAGGCTAGAAAAATATTGCTTATTGTAAAAGGTGTTTTCCTATTCTTATGATGCATGGATTGGAAAAGAGATGCAAAAAGCGTGTATTCTCTTGCAAACAAACTGATAAAAAATAAAAAATCAAGCTATTAGTCGCTCAATTCTAGGAGAAGTAGTAGAATCGATGAAAGCTTTCCCCCTTAAAAATGTAGCTGCAAAAAAGTAGAGGAAAACAAACAAATGTGGAGATATATGTATATGGACTAAATGGAGAGGTATGTTCTTCTTTGGATTTTGAAATGCATAGGAATTTTTGCTGGTGCTTGAAAGGTTGTAATCATTTTATTAGTAATTTTCCGTCTAAATGCTTTCTACACGATGCAGAAGTGCCATTCCTTTATACCAATTAAGGCTTCTACAAAGAAGAAAGGAAAAAACGGAGTTTCAATTTTAAGCCCCTTTGCCTTTTTGCTGAGAATCCACTTATTGCATGCTAATATCACTTGTTTTTTATGCTCATGCTTGCGCTCTCTTTCCTTTTTTGCTCTTGGTGGTGTGGTGGCTTGGCTTGAGGAGAGAGGGAAGTGCTCACTACATATTTACATACTTGAGAAGTTGAGTGATACTTTCAAAGAATATTTTTTATCTCTCTGAGTTGGCATATAGCAAGTGTGTGTATATGTATTTGCGATAAATTAATTGTCTACTCATCCATCTAGTTTAAGAGTGCGCTTGAGTACTTATGTACTTGTGCAATTTCACATGAACGAATCCTCTACTCTGATGATGACGATCATGATGAGAAAGATGATGCTCTTCCGAATGGATAGTTATCAAGGTAGTTTTCGCTTAAAATTGTTTGCCTGTTGAAACAAAGCAGACAAGTTTGGAGTGTGGGTTTTGAAATCTATGAGATTTGTGTAGCGAAAACATAGTTTTCTTGAGTAGTACAGTAAACAGAGATGGAGGGCAAATCTGAGTGTGTGAAAGAGTGAAAGGTAGAAAGCAAATATGGTTTTAGGGTTTTAAGATTTTTTAAAAATTTTATGCACGCTTGTAGTTAATTGATGGACACAGGGAGTACAATGTGTATAGTCACTTGCATTTGTCTCTTTCTTCGTCATATCGTGTGAAGAGACAGGTATTGTCTTGCTTGCGTAGCTTGTAGAGATGCAAAAATAAGTGTCCACTTTGTTGCTGTTTCCCAAGATGAGTTTTTAAATGAAGCATATGCATTTTTTTATCTACACGCTTTCGCCTGTTGTGCCTCCTTGTTACTATTTGTATATTTATTATCATGGCAACGAAACAAGAGGCAACTAAATTAAGTTTGCAAAGAAACAATATGAACCAGTTAATCAGTCACAGTCAAGATAATTGCCAAGGAACAAGACACTAATCAGTGGTCAGTACGTTGGTTACATATACATATACACAGAGAAATATGCCACATCTTTAATGAATGACTTTAAATAAACTGTAGGAAAAAGGGACGCGAATTGTTTTTCAAATTCTTTATTTAGTGAAAATGTAAATCATTGTTGAAAATACTTTATACATAATATGTAGTGCGTAGACTGTACTTACGTAAACTAGTAAATAATGTACATGGTTTTTGAGGAAGACGGTTACTCCAGATGCAATGCTCCTGAAATAAAAACGTTTCGTTTAAATAGCATTGTGTTGATGAATTACTTAAATATTCAAATTTTATGAGACTCACCATAATTGACTGTCTGACGATGGTCCACGGATCTGGAATGGCTTATTGATTGTTAAGCAACTGTTGCAGCACCTGGACATACTGCATCAGCTTCTGATTATGCTCCGTTTGTTGGTCAAGCTGGATTTCAAGTGTTGCAGTTTTCTGGAGAAGATCCTGTATAAGAGACTGCTTCGGTTGTTGCTCAAACTTGAGTTCAAGTTGGTCCAGTTTGTGGAGATATCCCTGCTTCTCTTGCTCCAACATTGACACCTTTTCCTTGAGCTGCATATTCTCTCCTCTCAAGAATTCTGCTTCGCGAATCTGAGCATCCTTCTTATCGCGTTGAGCCTTACATGCTATTGCCTTTTTAATGCTTTTCTTTTCTTTAGCCGTCAGTTTCGGGTCGGTTGGATCCTTTTCGTGCTTTCTTGGTTCCTTGGGTTTTGTCATCTTGGTCCGTGATTTCGATTTGCGTGCTGGACCATTTCGAGATGACTTCACAGAGAGTATGGGAACGATAAGAGATTCAGCGGAGTCGTTGATTTCGTCAGCTCGATTCCGGGGCTCCAAAGTCCTAGGATCCACACACACAAACTCCATCTTTTGCTCTGGAAACGATAACGAAAAACGGGGTGACGATTTCTGGCGCTGGATTTCTGAATTGGTGCTTTTCTTCCCAATATTATTCACTTGTGAGCATGAGAATAAAGAATTACCCTTTATTTATCGTCAGGAATCATCCATTAATTAGTGTAATGATTTGAGATGATAAGTCGCTGTGTAATGAGTTACATGACATTTATGCAGCGCTGTTGGATGCTTGTTGTCATCACATAAAAATCAATTTCAGATATTTCATGCAAGTTTCAATAGGAAGATGCAACAAAAGGAAGGGAAAGTTTCCAAAGGGAAAGCAGAAAGGAAGCATACCAAAATGACCTTGGGAGTTGTAACAGCCAATGAAAGAATGAATAAAAAATAGCTCTAGTTAACCAATTTTACACCAAAATTTCAAGTTTTTCGACAGCAGTTTCATTGATACTAACAACTGATACGCTAGTTGAATAAGATTGCAATGATAATGATGATGGATGCATAATGGAGCAGTTGTAGTGCCATTTACATACATGATGATATTCATGATGCATAATAAAATTACTATCATATTATGAATGTTAATATTACCTTGTTGTTGAAGTACTAAAAATTTGCTGTTACACAATAAGTTGGTAAGACAAGGGCTGAACTGTTGTCCCCTCAAATCACAAAATACTTTCACAAAGTCTCATATAAGCAAATGTTCTTCAAATTTATAATATACTTCTTCTCGTGTAGGGTTCACAAAATAATCACAAATGTTTAAACAACTTTAAAAGAATCCAAAAGATCACTAAAATAATTTAATCATTGTACAATCGAATCACAGAAGAGAAAACCACAAGTCCACTTACAACCGTCGCACGAGACAAACTTTCGTGCAATATTTCTCTTTTGTTCGTCTGCTTCTCCGTACCTCCCACAAGAGGTTTGATTTAAGATACGAAGAGAGTAGCACACTATGACGATTGCTATGAACTGGTTTCAACTTCGAAAGAACTTTCCAGAACTTCAATATACCTATCGTTGAAACGCGCTGATCCAAACTCATCCATTTTCATCTTATCACATCCTGGCGTCTTGGACGAGTCCATTGAACATGGACAGTACTTTGTCAGATACACTTTCAACTACTCCGTTACCATCCCGAATAGTCAAACTCTAAAAATTCTCTTGCCCATCGTAGTTTATTTTGCATGAAAATAGAGCAACATTTATAGCTATGACTATGATAATGGAGGGGAGGAATACAGTAGGCACCTTCAAGCTACTTTTACCACAACATCTTGCATGAATGGTCCGTAACAAATGACAAAGTAGACTAACCTAACCTCCATAAGCTACATCATGCTTTACCATGTTGTAATGTAGGTATTTACAATAACGATGTCTCTATCGGTTATCATTATTATCATCTCCACGATTTCTTCAGTGTCTTCTTTATTCTTTATTGGCATGCGTGTGTCCTTCATGGGCAGTAACTGCGCAGTAGAAGTCTTGTGAGGAGGACGAGTGATATGCTAGAAATCATCCCCTAACCACCCATCAACCCCCTAATGCTCTGGTTGACCTTGGCAGAAGCTAGTGGAGAGATGCGCGATGCTCATTTTTTGTTCAAGCGTGAAGTTTGGTATTCGTGAAGAAGATCTCTGGTAAGATGAAATTTATGGGAGAGTCCATTAAAACAACAGCAACGCTATTTTTTTACAAAGGGACGCTGGTTTAGGTCTCAGAGAGCGCCCCAGTATTAACGGGCAGGATGAAAGGGATTTTACCGTAGCAAGTGAATACTTGTAAAGTTGACGACTATGTGAAATGAAGGCAGTAGCATAATTAGCCGTTTGAGTCTTGGAGGAGCCATGTAAATTAGGCCGGTATCGGGAAATTGATTTGCTATTTCTGTTATAAATATACCTCCATTCATGCATACATACCTACGCATAGAATCACATTACTTATATGTACAAGATGTACTTTCCAGTTTTTTAATAAATGAAGGTAGCCTTATATGAATTGAGTGTTGAGTTGGTACTCTACTAACTACCGACGAATCGAGATGCGAATGCCAAATAAGAGTGACAGTCAAACTTAATCTCAATGTAGAATGCCGTTGATGTTGAATCAGACTACTGTTATGACTAAAAGCCCCTGAAACACTTGAAAAATGCATATTGAGCATTGCTCACGAGAAAATAAGCAGTCGTCTGGTCATTTAGGTGGAAGCAAAGAAAAAAGAAGGTTGGAGGTATGAACAGCCACACGATGTCTTCATTTTCCAGTATGTATATTCATACAGTATACATTAGAAAATGGGAGGAAAACAAAATTTGCATAATATGCTATTCCTCATACTTTCTAACAGATTTTCCAGTTGAATATTGAAAACTAGCGTGGGTGTCGTATATCATGCTGGCAATTATTGATAGTTCTTCATCCATACAATCTACAATGTTAAATGGTATTTATGGTCAGTCATCATGTAAGTTTCATTGGTATGTTATTCATTTTCTTTACAAATTGTGCAGTCAATTGGATCATAGTGAATTTTGAAGAAAGGAAACTGATGCTCAACAAGCAGACAGGCAAGCATGTGCAGCCAGTTCCGCTTGTCGCTATATGATACGAACTTCTTACGCCTCAAACGTTTTTCGTCCAAATTCATCCAATGAATATTCCCTGCGAGTGTTGAATAAAGTTGCGTCTGCAGCCTGAAATTTCAAGGACACAAGAGTATGCGCACTTACTGTATGTTTCATGTTGTGTAGAGTTGTTGCAGGATTTCGTGGGGTCTAAATCATGATGCTAGTATATAGGTAGGTTGTATTGTATTCTTCAAGTAATTCGTTCAACAACAACAAAAGACTATTTGTGAATGTCTTACGGTCTCGCTATCTGCAGATTGGTTTTATTACATTGCTATGTTATTGCTGTATGTGTAGAAAGTGCAGACTTTTACCAAAACACATCTTCACGTATCATTCCATCGTAATTCGCCATTACATTATAATAAATAAGATTGCTTTTTATATGCGAAACTCTATTACAAAAAATGGACAATGAGTGAATGAGTCATGCATGTATCGTGTTTAGAACTCGGCTGAATAAAAAAAACGTGATTCATGGAAGCCAGTCACAAGCCATCGAATCAATTTCGCATCTCTGATTATAATCCCGTTCCATGTACAGTCATATAATACATTACCCCAGCAATAACAAAGTTGAAGCATTTCCAGTGGCATAATCGCATTTATGGAAAGTTTCCTTTATTTAAAAATTACCATCGCCCACTTTTGTCATCTCCGTTCTCTCGGTTCAGCTCATTTCATGTTTATGGCCTGATAATGGCAGATAAGAAAAATGCGAAAAGAGACTCTTCGGAAAACTTAAATTATCTTAAACATTTTGCACCTTCCTTTACTAACCTGCATTGTTCATGTCTTTATGACAAAACGCAAAAAAAAAAACAGGATGAAAAGCGTGGTCGTCTTATGAAAATGTTGACAAAGGTAATGCATCACAGAATTTCATATTTTTTCCGATGAATAAACATGCAGAGTGTACTGGCGCATGCATGGATTGACGAATAACGGGTATACTAAATGGCGCACATCAATAGACAGTGTGCGTAGATCCGGAAAATGTCTTACAAGCTTGTTTCGTATCTTTGTGCTGTCTTCCAACAAAAATCCTTGTATGCAAAAAAAGTCTGCCTCTACTTCATTCCTTGAAAGTGGTCATTATGCCGTATATCAATGGTAGTTAATGTGGCAGATTGTTTTCAAAATGTCAAATCTTTTTTTCTTCTTTTGCAAAAAAGCAGCGAGCCATCAGTAATGCTAATCTTTTCGTGGATGTGTTGACTTGTCAAGGAAGAATGAGTATGGCAAAAACCATTCGGAGGAAAAGGAAAAGCATCATCATTTGGTTCCTATAAAACATGATAAGCATCACTTGTCCCTTGCAGAAACGTGTGCGAAATGGGTGCTGACGATGACGAGGATGTTGTTGAGAAACGTGCAAAATGTAAGAATAACATGTTTACTCGCTACTATAAAACCATATTACAGAAAGGGAGAGACAGAGAGCACCTCCCAAAAATCATGCATAAAATGTAAGAGAAGCAGGCATGCAATCATACTTAAAGACAATAAGGAAGTTGGCTATTGTAAGTAAGAAATTGGTAAAATAGCAGACCACTTAACTATCTCCACAATAATAAGCTTGCACACACACAAACATGCAGTAATAATTCTGCCATGAATTAATGTGCCTACTCATTACGTAAAAAACCTTATAATCAGATCAATAGCAGCATTAAATGAATGCCTATCCTCATGAACAGCACGTATATATAGTCTCTTCTGCATTAACTATTTTTCTGTTCCTCCAAACAAAAAAGCTTTGCCATACAATAATAACATGAACTCATGATCATCATCAGAGCACAAGCATACTAGAAAAAAGATACATGCAAAAAGGTTAAATCTTTTTCAAATAACGAGTACACAGAAGACACGTAATGACTTAACAAACAACAAAAGACTTAGGAAAGTGCCTACTTTGGTAGGACGATGATGATGAAGAGATTGACTACTTTGCTCTCTCACATATCCCCTATTAACTGTTACTTTACCTATTGTTAGCTCGTTAGTTATGTGGTAAAAAGGGACTTACCTAGAATAACCCACCTTATACACTTACATCTAACCAATTCACCTCTCATTTCATGAAAAACAACCACGCGTACGTACATGTAATAATGCATGTGCAAACATACAAATAGATTCAATATAAGCTTGAATATATGTAATAATATAGGAAAGAGAATATTGTGAATCTTCGTACACGCGTATTCCTCTACCTACTAATATTTTTGCATTCAACATTTCTACGTATTCCCCATCATCATCATCATCATCATATTACTACCACTCCAATACGGATGGATTGGTGATGTTGGTATCATCATCATCGTCCTCATGTCCTCGAAGCACCAGTTAATACTAAAAATCTTTGTAAAAGGTGGAGAATAAGAATAAACCTGAAAGGCTAAAAGGTACACGTACACACAACTTTTTTACATGTATCTTTCACCCTTCCCCTTACAAACATGAAAATGTAAACTAGAATCCCAGTCTGAAAAGGAGATTTTGATGATGACGACGACTACGACGGCCAGGCCAGGGTTGAGAGTATAGGGATTGTGTATGTGTGCAATATGTGAAGCCTCAAGACAAGACAGGCATACATTTATATGCATTTGGTGAACACAACACAGATAATTGAGGATGATGATGATGAATATAATGTGTGCAATATTGCCCTGCAAACTGCACACATACACACATTCGTATAGTCAAAGACAATAGAAAAAATTATGATAATATCCAAGTCTTGTGTGAGAGAGAGAAAAAGATGAGGATAATAATAACAAACATAAATAAATAGTAGTAGAGAAATACATGCATTATTCGTGTGAGGAGGAGATGTGTGGTTTCTGCTGGTTCTCGTCTGTGTCTGTAGTCTGTACCTATAGACAATATGTAGTGGTCTCGAGCAGAAGGACTACATATTGTAGTTAACTTTTTTTAAACGTTAACTATAGTATATTCATGGTGAGTACTTAAATGTTATTTAACGCTATATATATAATTCGTGCATAATATTCAACTGTGTGTTTGTGTGCATGTGTGTGTGCTCGCCATAATGTAAAAGAAGAGCTTTTACAAGATTCGCAGTGCTTGCACTGCCACACAGTTTGTGAACTTGACTAAAATTATGATTATATATTACTGTGTGAGTAGTGTTTTCATAAGCGATTTTTTCGCTTACATTGTTGGTTACAATAAAACATGATTGTTAGCGTTTCAAGAGGAGCAGTACAAGCAGTAACAGGAGCACTGCAAAGGTTTTGAAAGGTTAGTACGTGTACAGATTTTATTTGCCATTTAAATGTACTGCTGAACTTTATTAGAACTCGTATACAGTTTACGTATTTACGCAGAAAATTGTTCTTTATTTATAAGTTAGCATATTATTGCGTTATGTCAAAATATTATGTTCTCTCTGTGATAACGATGTACAAGTCATAATATATAGCGAGCTCAATTCATACATTACAATGATCATCATTTTGTGATCATAATGAAGACACAAAATTGTGATTTAATAAGACCCAAGAAGATAAGAGTTAAAACTAGATGAGTTTTTAGCATATGTCCAAATCTACCCAACATGCTTACATTTGTGTCATACTCACACTCGCTGCAAACTTTATAATCATTATAATCTTCGCATAAATTTCAAATGCCAATGAGTGCACATTTTCAAATTCCTACACACTCTCCAAACCATATTTTCTTTAGTATATATTTCAGTGCACACCCTGTTCTCACTTTTACATTGAGCGTTTATAATTGCAATATCATGGAATCACGGCCATTGACAGAATTAAAGATAACTGTGTAAACATAATTGTTATACATTAACGCGAGCATATTTGAAAATAGGACACCATTTGAACTGAAAAGTGCTCTACCAGATTGTTGCAAACGTGAGAGAGACGTGGGGTCATTTTCATAATATGCATAATAAATGTGTGAGCTGTGCACAGGAAAGGCACTAGTTTTTTTATGCAGAGAATAATTGCAAGAGTGGAAGATGCACACAGTAAGTCCCATTTGGGGCACTTGACTCCTATAATGATCTCCTACTTCTAGCAACAGTGCAAATGTTATAAGTGCAGATTTTTTAAATGTGTCAAAACAAAAGTTAACGTGTCGTGTACCAACAAAGCCTGCAGAGAAGGCGTTAAGTTATTCAGAACGAAACGATTATGGGTGAGTGCAAATGTTGTTTGAATAACACGTATTTTTAGAGTCTACCGTATGGTGAACTGGTTCCGATGTACTCTTTGAACCCTTAATGTGTTATTACTCTTCTAATAATTGTCAATTTAGGGATATGCGTAATACTATTCAAATGCAATCCTTCTTGACTATGATGCAAGCATTCCCTAGATGACATGGTGACAGGAGTGTGGCGATTGTTGTTACAAAAGTTGCAAGCGTATTCATACCAAAAAACCAAACAGTTCAAATAAACATTAGCAAAAAACATAGACGAAACTAGTCAGATTAGTTGCTAGTTGTTATTTTGTCTGTCGCCCCCTTTGCTTATCTACATGAAAGATACAACACATTTTTATTACAGCAGTGACAATACATAACTGCCTGCAATTTTTTAAGGGATAGGCAGCATGATGAATGTGCAGAATGGCTGCACTTATCATTATGATGATTATGATGATGTATGCAGAAGAATCCCTTGTATTTATTTACTTGCGTAGTGATTAAATTAGTAGTTGGGAATACCAAAGAATCGAAACCTTTTTGCTTGACACTTTTTACCGTGTATGGTTCCTAATTAATCACTTGTCTTGATAAAGGGAGAATCATAATGTAAATAAGTAGATACGCGAATTAAATTATTCATAAAGAAGTAAATTAGACCGTCGGATGAGGCCGGGGGAATATTTTTAGATAACATTTATTATGCTAATTCTTATATTCTCTTCTCTCTCGAGATATAAATGTGCAAATACTAAATGGTAGGGTACAATAATTAGAAGGTTCTCGAAAATTATACGGTTTTCAATTTTTTCCCAAGTAATCTTACATTGTGGAAGATCCAAAGATTTTGAAACGTTTTTGCTCTTTTTCTGTTATAAACCAGTTGAATCCATACAATTGGCAATATTAATGTTTTCATATAAAGTGTGCTATGAAATAAGCCATGTCTCTCTGTGTGCCTTTTGTTTAACTGTTGCATGTTTTTTGTTTTTTATTGAAGTGTCTCGATCAACTCGGAGAGTTTATCCAGAAACGACCATTAAAAGTTTCAAGATGTGGTGATACGTGAAATAAACAATTGTCCAATGAGTTTTATGAGCTGGACATGAATTTGTGTAAAAATGCCAAGTGACAGTTGACAAGGATTTATTGCCTTAATAAATGTGCTACAACATTTTCAAAGTAAATAAGAGGAAGTTAATATTGAGAACCAGATCGAACTCAATTAGGAAAAAGCGCATTTACAAGTCATGGATGTCTAAAGGGAAAAAGGTCTATGAATAAGTGGAAAACACGTCGTTAAATATTATACCACTTTCCTCTTAAAACAACATCAAAGTATGCATGAATATCTATCTGGAAGTGTGGGACCCGGAAGCATTTTTTAAAGCATGGGCAACCTATCAAAATCCAAATGACAACGTGCAATGAAGGAGACGAGTAGGAAGTGATTTTTATTCTTACTCGATATGAAAAGTGAATTCATCTATTTTTCTGCGAGGATGAATCCACCTCAGACCATGATGATGGAACAAATACGGTGATTTTTTAGCGAAACACCTACATTATAAAGCTGGAAGGGAAAAGTAGTTTTCAGCTTCCATCCAGCAAAATTACAGGAAGAAGCGGGGAGAAAGTATTATTGAAGATTCATCTTACCATTTGTTTTGGATTAGCAACAGCAACTCAAAACCCACACAATTGTTAGCAACCTCCCAACCAACTTTTCTCACAAGTAGGAGGAGCTTTTGTGCTGTCAATATACTTTGTCATCTCAATTAATTGCATTTCTTTACTTTTTGGAAAAGTATTTTCAGTCACTTAAATTCTAATTGTTATATATGGATTATGTATGTAAATCGTTAGGTAGGAAGGAAAGTTTGCATAGTTTTTCTCTCTCGAATTCCATTGAAGTCATTATGTCAAACAAATGATAGATAAATTGATTTTCCAACTGCTTTTTACAGATTATTATTGCATTTAAAATTTTTAACGAGATATTGTGTATGTGTAGGTAACAGTAAAGTTGAAGGAGATCCTCCACGATGAAATCTATCGACAGAATACGACCGCACTTTCACCATAAATCTACTCTGAAATTATATAAAAACCAAAGTACTGCGTAAAGAGATTATCAAAGGGGGGAAGAGAAAACAATCATGAATGATTGACTACTATTCAAATGTCTCTGGAAAGCTTTAACCGACCACAATGCGCATTTCCTTTCCTGTCTCTGGAAAATGAATAATTACAATGAAGACTAAAGAAACGACAAAGGAAACTCAGAAATGGCATTGTCTTGACAGTTGATTATTAGCTGGCCACAGCCCGGCTGTAACGGTTGTTTGGTTGCCATTGTGACAAATTCAGGATGCAATGCGCAGCAGTTCAACCAGTATTTATATTTTTGAAAATACAAGATTTCGAAAATTTGAAAAAGAAAAACATTGTAAGAACTAGTAATTTATTTTTATCATCATGTAGCAGTATAAAATAATAATGTCGATTATCGCAACATTTTCATAATAAGCAGTTCATAATAGAAGATATAATTCTACTCAATATTTTCCCACTTGTGTATCATTTATTTTTCTCGTGCGTCTAGCATTTCGTAGAGCTAGAATAGGTTAACAGTTTTACAATACCAATTACCAATATCAGTTAAGTCAGTGCAGCCACACATTTCTACACAAAAACGAGGACCTCTCTCATCCAGTCAATCAGTATATTAGTGCGATATAGGGTAGGTAATCCGCTGTTTTTTACATTGAACAAAATGTGGCCTGAAAAATCAACAACAGAGGTTATCAGAGCAATGGTGAGACCACTAGTCGGAAGCAATAATTATGTGAAAAGAAGAAAGGGGAGTGGATGGGGAGGTGGTGGAAGGACACCCGCATTTCTAAGAACAGGGACTACAGGTCTCGCCACGATCTTCATCCTACTTGTATTCACATTCGTGCCCGTGTCTTTACAAGCATTCAACATATTCAGTCACAGCTATGATAGGCTGGATCAGAAATATGGCTCTTTCACTGAGAAAATGAGACTGGAAATGTTGGAGGAAGTCAAGAAGATGTTCTACTTTGGCTACGATGGCTACATGAAATATGCCTTTCCAATGGACGAACTCGATCCAATTCACTGCATAGGAAGAGGACCAGATCATGAGAATCCGTAAGCTGACGAAGCAAAATATCATATTTTATGAAATGAAATAATAATAATATGAAAAATGAGTCAAAAGGCATGAAAGAGTTTTTCCCCTGCTTTTTATCTCCTCTTTGATGAATTTCCTTTCATTTTGTGGCTTAATTGGCAACCTCTTGTTTCTGCTTCCTGTGAAAAAATAGGTCCAACATTAACATTAATGATGTGCTCGGAGATTACTGCTTAACTTTAATTGACTCATTGGATACTCTCGCCGTGTTAGGAAACGTTAGCGAATTCCACCGAGCCCTTCAATTGGTCATTGATCATGTCTCCTTCGACAAGGAGAACACGGTCCAGGTCTTTGAAGCTAATATAAGGTTATTACTTTTCAAACTCAAACTTGTGAAACTATACTCATGAGAAAAACTTTATTTGAAGTAAATTGCAAAGCTGGCTGTCGATTTATGCAACATTTTTTCGCAACTTGATTACAGGTTACTTGGTGGCCTTCTCTCTGCCCACATGTTCATGGAAGAGGGTCGATATATGTTTGGAGAAGATTTGCGACCCACCTGGTACAATGGTCAGTTGTTGCAATTAGCTCATGACCTGGCATCCCGCTTACTACCAGCTTTCCAGAAATCAATAACTGGAATTCCATATCCACGGGTAAGCAACTCTCAAAGAAATCAGGCATTTTCACACCCTTTACGTGACTTTTGGGGCAACGTAACAATGTCGAGTATTTTCGACTACTTATGCATCATGTCACCCAATCTTTTCCAGGTGAATTTGAGAAAGGGAACGGTGGATGAAGGAGGAGAGACATGTACGGCAGGAGCTGGATCCTTGCTTCTGGAATTTGGAGCACTGTCGAGATTACTAGGAGATCCAATATACGAATCCATGGCACGTCGTGCCAACCGCGCTCTGTGGAGTGCACGAGCTAAAACGACGGGATTACTTGGTAAGCAAACTTTCATATTTTTTTTTGCGTGCGTGAGTCTTCCATTGACTATATCTATGTCTTCCTATGAAGAAACAAATTTGCCAAAAGAAAAGTTTGCAAAAAAGTTATGTCAACTGTTGATCATAATAATAATGTATGTTGTTTCGCCAGGAAATGTTATCAATGCCAAAACCGGACAATGGATCGGTAGGCTGAGCGGCTTGGGTGCTGGATTAGACTCATATTTTGAATATTTGCTCAAATCATACATTCTGTTTGGAGAGGAAGAAGACTACCAAATGTTCAATGAATCTTACAGCGTAATCAAGCAGTATTTAAGACGAGGGTATGTACAAGATCTCTACTTTCACATGTTAAAAATTTCTTTCCTACTTTCCCCAGCAATGAAAAGGACAATATTTACTTTCCATCTTTTAATTTTCTCCTTCTTTCTTATGCAGTCGACCCCAATGCAACTCAGGTTACGGGGATCATCCCTTATACGTAAATGTGGATATGCATAGTGGAAACACATACACCTACTGGATCGATGCTTTGCAAGCATCTTTCCCAGCAGTTCAAGTAAGTTCCGATGTGACACAAACAATTTATGTCAAAGGAGGAAAAGCAGCATTTGTTATACCTTTACTTTGATAAAAGCAAAACTTTCTCTCCACTCCTGCGTCATCCATGCACAAAAAGAAATAATATCAACTCTCGAAACAATTTGCATTTTAAAACTCTTCCAGGTATTAATTGGTGACATCGAAGAAGCGATTTGCACACACGCCTGGTATTACAATGTATGGAAGCGGTATGGCGTCTTGCCGGAAAGGTTCAATTGGCAGAGGCTTAGCCCTGACGTCAGTTTCTACCCTCTCCGACCTGAACTAATCGAATCGACGTACATCCTCTATCGGGTGAGTGGTGTGAATTGCGCTATTTTTTTGTTGGAGGAGAACAGAGAGAAAGAATCTGTTGCTGTGGAGTTGGCACGATTTCCTGTACGCAGGCATGTAATATGATACTATTTTCTCCTATTATTATTGAAATTGTAGGCAACCAAGAATCCCTTTTATCTGCACGTCGGTCGTGAAATTGTCCAAAGTTTAAATACGTATGCGAAAGCGAAATGTGGATATGCTACAGTTCATGATGTCTTGGATATGAGCTTGGAAGATCGAATGGAAAGTTTCTTTCTCTCGGAAACCTGCAAGTATCTGTATCTGGTAAGCTGGTCTAATGTATATAACGAGCTCTTTGCAGAGAAAGCGCATATTGAGTTGAGTTGTTGCAAAGAAAATCAATAAACTGGGATTTGTTGCACTGGATGAGATGATGGATTTTGTTTGCCAAAAATATTTTAGTTGTTTGACGTCGACAATCCCCTGAATAATCATTTCAACAAGTACATTTTCACCACGGAAGGACATTTACTACCTATTGGAGAGAAAATGCGGATCAAACCTTGGGAAGAGGACGCTTTCGCAACGTCTACACCACTGAACTCAGTCCAGGAGGAGGAGACATTATTCTTCAGGGATAAAACTCCGAAACTCAAGACAAACGCTACTCAGCCCTCGGTACGTACATAACACAATCATATATAAACTTTCTTACTATTTAACATGATATCCCTAAAAGCAACTTTTAATGTATGATGATGAAACATGCTCCAAATTCAGGAAAATTATTTTCAATTGAATAAACAGTGCGACGCTGTGGATGCCGCAAGACAGTACCTGCTCCCACTTCGAACGCCGTATTATCTTCAACTGACAGAGTCATTAGGCCTCAAGGAGTAGCAATATTTTAAACGGTCTCAACAGGTATAATGTAAACTTGAGTCGTTTCTTTTTCATGACACTTATCCCAAACCTGCAAAAAAAAGACGAAAAATGTAATCATGTGAAATGATTGTTTCATTTTGACAGTCCTTCTTTAGTCATACGTCACTCCATGCACGGAGAAGGATACCGAAAAGCAGGCCTTTTCGCATTTTCGTGATAATATACCGCTAAAGGAAATCGAAGTGGGATCATTTTTTGCAATAATCGTTTTAGTGATATCTAGTTATTATTTTTACTCTGTGTAAATCAGTCGTATCAACAACATGTCAAACAAAAACTATCGTCAAAATCTTATGTCAAAATTTTTTGACAATGGTGTCCTTATATCTAATGCAAGCAAAAAGTAAAGCAAGCAAAGGAAAATCACAGTAGATTCTCTGTTTTTTGCACACGAACATGATCTATTTAAAAACAAGGAAAAAAGACAAAATCGCGTAATCCCCTCTTCTCCCTGATATCCCGTAACCTACGCCACATTGTAAACTGATCGTATTAAATTTATCACTTGAGTGACAACTCAAAGCGTTACAGAGGCAGCATAAAAATGGCTCATTTAAACTAACATAAAGTAAGGGAAAATCTCTTTCACCTTGTTCTCCGCCTAGTTGTTATGTGTTGTGCAAGGTGTTTGTTTTACTTTGTCCTCATTTTGCCCCATAAAAAATGTATGTGACACCACCACAGAATAAGAGTAAACAAGCAGTAGTACATGCATCGATATATGCAAAAGTAAAGATTTTTCCGGGTTTCCTGAGACATTATAGTTCACATTTATTTTGTGAAAGTTTGAGATAAGTCTGAAAAATGTTTTTTAAACAATTTTTAATCATGAATGGATGAACAAGTTGGTAATGTTTGCAAAATGAACTTGGTCCATTTGTATCTCTCAAATATAAGCATAATATATATATTACTAATATTATTATTGTTACGGTAATAGAAAGAGAAATTATGATTCACCATGAATAACCGAGTGTACCAAAAAAAATCATTTGAAAAGTTTAATGTGTAATCAATAAACGAGATTAGAATGTAATCAGAATTATTTTTTCCTACATTACTATTATTTTGAAAACATTGTATGCAGCGTCATATTTTATGGATAAGTGTTCTTAACCAAAAGATGTTTCCAGTCGAAATGTGTTTGTTATATTGTCAACAATATTTTTGTTTGGTACGTTGATAGACACTTTGGTACGCTTGCTGTGCCCAATTTCAGTCTAGTTTTTTAAACATAAACGCAGTCGTAAATCTCATTAGAATAGGAAATCACTTATTATTAGTTGGTAGGAACATATTATACATTCATTATTGTCAAAATAAAATATTATTATCAACCGGTTTCAGTTGAATAAATATGGTTTTTGGTATAAAATATGAAGCTTTCTGAATAACTTGTCCTTGGATTTTCCATTAAAAGTATATATATTTCAATTAAAATCGGATTTGGATACCAAGGACAACATTTCCTTTTTTCTGCAATCGGAAAAAGCTCTCTCATCCACATGGCAGTAATAAAATATCACTATTTGTCATTCAATACGATGGTAGCACATTTCCAACTTCCTTCCACAGCATTCCCATGCTCTCCGCAACATAGTGTTCAACTTCACCCTTTTTATGTTCCATTTGTTTACAGAGCTCTGATGTTCAAGTGTTTATCACAATTTTTTCTACTGACGCATATTTTCGATCGCATATTTGCTTAATTATATGTATTTACCTAAATATTTGTCATATTTTCATATTTTAAACGAATGAATATTTAGGAATCTACAAGTTGACAGTAGTAAACAGTTTTAGAAAAGACGATTCTTCAGATCTCACTGGCATGGAATCCAACCCAATTTAATGATCAAACAATTTTAGGATGCTGTGATATAATACCTAAATTTTCTGCTCAGCAAGATACTGTATTCATTTCACTAGCAGGGTGACTCAACATCTCATCATGCTTTCATTTAATCCAACCAAATCCAAAAAGTATAAAGCATCAGATAAAAATAATCCTATTATTGTTTTGGGATCTACTCCTCTTCTGAAAGAAATTCATTCTTGCTTCTAAGGGAGATAGAAATCATAAGTTATCAAGTAATGTTGTTTGGCATAAAGAAAAAATATTTACCCATTAAAACGGACCCGGATAAGTAGTATACAAATATACAGCGATTTCATTTCAAGACTCCACATTTTTCTTAAAACATTGCCATTGCTATCATAAGTAAACCATCCACAATTACTTTCATGAGCTCATATCACATTTTTTGGAGGAGGTTTTTTCTAGTTTGTACATCATAATTTTAGATCGAGGTGGTCGGTCTAAGAAAGAGGGTGAGTGTGACTCAGAAAACAAACAGCTCATACATCTTAGGAGGGTTTTCAGCAATTCCAGCAACAGCAGTATCGTTAAAGTGGAGACGATGTCAGCACAAAGTGATAAAAGAAAAAGAGTTAAAGGTCGTAACCACTCGTCGGATAATGTGCTCGTCTTCCTGTATAATATTTTAATAATCTTGGAATTTCTGGCCTCGGTAAGGACAACTAGAACGCAATTGTTATCACCACGACATCTACGACGGTTGGTTTGAGGAGACGAGCTTAAAATGTGACATTATAAATATAAATGTGCAAAAAGACATTCGCACATTTACTAGCACATTTCTTTGACGAAGTGTAAACAAAAAATTAAGATTCTCATAATGATTAAGATTAAGCTGACAATTATGACAAAAAGCCATGTCAGGCTCCTCATAACTCAGAGGAAGCGAATTCCGCTTTCTTCTCTATGTAGCCGGCGTCTCTCACAATACCATCATTGATAGTAAAAATAAACAAGTTTGTCAGTAGCTACTCATGAGTCAATAAGTTTAGTCAGTTTATGTTTGGGCAAATTAAATAGGCTCATTATTTGAAGTACCTAACGAATGAAAATGCTCTTTTGTGCTCAGAGACAGATCGTTGCTTCAGCAATAATCAAAAGTTATTATCATGAAGCTTTGGGACCAAACACGATCATAAACCAATTCTTATCAAAAATATGGAAGTTGAGGGATTGACATTTTACCGAGAGGTAACCTCTGCATTTTTCATTTTGTAAAAATATTCAGCTCAAGATTAAAACGAGCGGGAATTGAGTAATGAGACGGTTTGTAGAATTATGATTTTCTCCAAGGGATCAGAGACGTGCTTTCCGTAACAGTCACTTGTAATAACTATTAATGTAGATGCTGATGCCTCCGAGAATAAGAAATAACTCGTTTTAATGATGCTTTGACCTTATGACTATTTTCGATATAATTGAGATGTCTACGCTCCAGAATGCAGAGAAGTTTTGAGTTGTGAGGGGTACACATCAATCTTTGAACTGGAATCTGGCATGTAATAATAATTAATGTGCGTATTTACAAGTTTTGAGTGTAATCGGATAAACCATATAGCACAAAACAGAATCAAGAAAATCATTCCAGTGATGTGAGAAAAATACATGGATTTCACAACAAATGCAAACAAGAAAAGGAGATGAGTATACTCCTAAATGTACACACAAGCCAAAACCATCTCTCTATTATGTCGCAATAAAGTGAACTTTTTTCCAAAATTTCCTGAAACAATAAAAGATACGCGTTGAATTATGATATGTTGCAGAATTATCTATAATCCGGGCGTATGTTTTTCATCAATCAAAAACTATTCAAAGGGTAAATCAGCGCAGAAACAGAAGAAGTAAGATGCAGTAAAAGCTTACTCTCATCGAATTCATTTTGAGAACACTAAAATATAATTATAATTTTAACTCACATTTGCATTTGCACATTCTACAATATAATGCTTCAAAACCTCTTTTCAGAGAAGAGGAAATAAAAGTTAAATCTTACATGTACGGGGCATTATGATACGGGAGTTTTTGATATTGGCACTGCCAATGGTGATAATGGAGCATTCAAATTTAGTGAATGCACACATTAATACCTATGTGCATTGTAATCAAATAAATTTTTCGCATCGAACAATGTTTGCTATTGGCTTTAATATGCAGATTAAGCTAAATATAAACAGAGAATGCACTATGTTACAGTGCAATCTTCCAGTTTTTGTTTAAACGTTTCAAATCAGTTGTCCTTATTTTGATGCTGTATCTCGTCTGTTTCTTCATTAAAACTGATTGTGTAAATATTTTTTATTTATACTAATTGTAAATACTTGCAGTGTGCAAACCGCGTGAATACTTTAACATACTTTTCTTTTTAAAACTTTCTGCTCTTATAAGCTGCATTTTTTATGTTAAAAAATGAACTGAAAAATATCACATAGATTATAACTTATTAAAGATATGTAATCATTATTTGTAATATTTGCTTTTCGAAATCCGACGGCAAAAGTACGGCAAGTATCCCGAAATAAAAAATGTTTTTTGAAGTCTGCCCATTATGATTGTGAGTAAATATTTGGCTATCAAGACCATTACGGAGAAAAAATCAAATGTATCATGACAATTAATCGAAATCATTACGTTTTGTAAATACTGTAAGTTCTCGACAAATCGCGTACTGCAACATGCACCCATTTAATACAAATTTTCATTCAAAACTGAAACTTTTTCCGAATCATTTTTTTTCTTGTATAATCCTGTCTTCGGTTTAAAATATGGCAGTTATTTGCATGATTATTCTGATGATAACTATTGGTGATTGATGAGTTACATGCTACTTCAGTTTACGCGTGATAATAACTTTGCTTGAAAGGTTTGCACTTCATGGTATTCTTGTATTGTACGAACAAAGGATGTTTGGTCATTGGTGACATACATGCGGCCGTCTTATACTTGGAAAGAATTCAATAACTGTGCTAATGCATCCCATAATCCCATGTGCAAGTGAATGTGGTAATATCTTCCCCTTTACCGAGTTTAACATTTACTTCTGTATGTTTCACAGCTTATTTTTGCAATTTTCATGAAACCATCCAAGTTGTTCATATTTCAAGCCATTATATTCCTACATTCCACATACGTCTTTATGATCCTGATGAGCTCATATAAAATTGCATTGATTGCTCAGCTCATCATCGGTAATTTAATGAAACGGTCAAAAATTCCTAAAGCCAGCCAACCAGACTGACCCTGTTCGAAACCCAGTCTTTACACATTATCGTCATTACATTCATCATCATATATAGCTTGAAGTCATCCTATACATAGTATATCATCAATCAACAAGACGCGGACAAACAGTTATCAGTTAAGTATCTCTTGCTGGCTGACAGTCTCAACGCAAATGATGTTAATAGAGAGACAACAGAAAAAAGATCAAATTTCAATCGATGCTCATTTAGTGGGTTTTTCTTTCACTGTTCAATGTCCTCCTCTCTGATTACTTATTGTTTGCATATCTTAAAACGTTTTCATTTATGATCGGCTATGAGTTCATACCCGGTGCTTTACTAGAAATTAACCAGTAATCGTTTTAAATGTCTGCAAATTTGTTTGCATAATGAGCAAGCACCTGCTCGGAATCCGAAACACGTGGCTAAATGTCGACAACCAATCGTCAATGCATCCGGATGATAGTGTTGTATTTTGATTTGGAATCGACATTTCGTTTCATTGGGATAATTATGCATGCTTAAACTTATCAATATTCTCTGTGGCTAGTGATCTTACAGAAACACAAATAGTGTCTCGTGCCATCATAAGTCCTAATGTTTTGAGATGATTGATGAATCGGATTTAAAACAAGGCCAAAACATTAGTAGAAATAGAAAATCTAGCGGTTAATATGGAAATAATGACGGGATTAACTTTTTGTAATCCAATCCTAGATTATCCCTTTTCAACCAACATTGCATTGCATACTTTTACCTGGCCGTATTTTTGTATATTAAGTAACATGAGACAGTAAAGAATTCGTACAAGATGGGAATTAGATCCTGCTAATGATTGTACTTACAGAAGAGTCGAGTCTCAAGTGCAATCTAAACGGCTTTAAGAGCTTATTATTTTTCGTCTCCCCTAATGGACGAAGTCCATGAGACTGGGTACAGAGAGGGATGATGATGAGAGACATGAGACAACCGTATCTGATGGATGAAATGCACCTGTGAAAATAGACTTGTGCTATGGGTAATAGAGAACACAGGTATATTAGCATGAAAGCAAGAGGGGACAAAGAAGCTCAACTGACTCAAGGTGTTTTTGGCTCATGAAAAAGTGAACGTTATGCTATTTCGTCGAGAGATGCAGACTGAAAGTGAAATATTATTCTACTTCCCTAAATCCATAAATTTTATCACTTGCATGTAAGTTTTTTAAACGTAAACGTAGGAAATTACCGAAATGCAGGCAAACCAGTGAATGCGCATGAATTTTTGAAGCCTACTCAACCTTTTAGCATTGAGTATTATTGTAATTTAACATTCTCCATTTGAGGGATGAAATTTGCATTTTTCGTTATTATCTACACTCTACACTTTTGAAGTACCGGATTGCTGGTTGAATACATGTGTATATTTAATGGGTTCATTTCACTTTGAAAATTAAGAACCTCAACAAATTTCTGGTGATGGCTTTCGATGAAGTATGTGTGTACAAAAGGAGGATACATTTATGTCGGTTTTAATTTCAAGCAGTAGCATATTCCTATCTATACCCGGCTAAATATTGAGAAGACGTTATTTTATTCTCCATGCAAAATGCAAAAGCATGGGAATAATGACAGCTCAATTATATGTGAGCGGGTGGAGGGAAAGTCTGGTCGTAATGTTGGCAGTGCAAAGGGTAATTGTGAGAACACTTTATACGATGCTATGAAAAAGACATAAAAATATTGAATGCGATGCACATTGTGGTGAAAACTGTTGGTTTGTTGGAAATGCATAGAAACTGGGGTACATCATTGTAAAGGAAAATGTTTGTCTGTTCATGTCTTTAAATTTATACTGCACTATTTAATGACTCGACCTCTCAAATTATGTATCTAGATATTTACATAAATATCCAGTTAAACCAAGTCAATCATTATTTGTGTGTTTATATTACCTACTTGGACATAACATGCTTGCATTATCCTTATCAGTCATAATGAAGGAGTTGAGGTTGCATGTAATATAAAAAATGCAAATCGCTTCAAGTGAACTATGCACTGTGCATTTTCTATGTGCTCGTGAACTGCACAAGAAACATAATATGGAACTCGTCATCGCGCCACGCTACTGTTCTGGAGAATATGCATTAAAATCCCCAAAAGTTGTGCTTTTCCAAGCCAAAAAAGAGATAAATAAAAAGTTTTCCCTCGTATTTTGTAATGACTGCTATTAATACTGAAAGATGAGAATCTTGATTACAGGCCAGACTAAAGGGGAGACTAAGCATTAAATTTATGTTCCATTGCTTACATTTCTTCGTGCACTAACACTTCCTTAAGACAACAACTCTGTTTTTATCATGTCACAAATACATGAAAATAAGGACACATCATGTATTGTAATGTAACTTATCTCTTCCATTTTATGCTTAAAATGCAGACATCAATTTTCTGCGAAACAATAAAATTTGCATACAATGCTACCCAAAAATAATAATTGTTATGATCGCATTTTTATGAAATTATTATGCCCTTTTGCCAAATATAGCCCCAAAAGTAGTTTTCTGACTCAGCTTGATGAAGATTACTCTACTCGTTCACATCTTCAATGTAGTTTCTAGGTAAACCGACAAATTAGACGTGTGCTGGACCAAGTCTTCTACTCTGCATGGATTGCAATCAAACTTTTATAGAAGCAGATAACACCACAAAGTCCACCGCTTCAGACATTTTTTAAAGTTTATAGCAGGTGCGGCCGATACGGCCAAGCATCCTTTTCATATTTGAACATTTCTTTCGGTTAAAACTTTTCTTCACGGTGATGTTGTTGAGGCATATTATAGAACTATCTGAAAGTATCAGTACACCTACCTGATTCTACACCCACTCGCACTCCCACACATTTTCCGCCTTAGTTTCATCTGAGGATGAAGAAAAGAAGTGACCGATAAGGTAAGCAAACAAGCTAAAGAAGCAAAAAAGTATTTTTTTGACGAATCAACTTCAATAATAAAAAATGTTTCGCGCGCTCCAGCAAAGTTCCATGTAGTGATTTATCAGCAATCATTCCTACACAAAGTATATAACACAGGGAAACTGCACATGATGAGATGATGATGGTTAAAAAATTACTCTGGGGAATTTGCTTTCATATTGAGATGCGTTGAGGGGAAGAATATAAGATGTGTGGGATGGTTTTGTAACTGATGATGAAGAAAGCCAAGTGTTTTGTAAATCTACTACGCATCATTAAAATTTTACATTTACATAAGGACATACACACGTAGTAAGAGTATGGGTCATATAATTGCGATTTTTGTGTCGAGAAAGGAATAATATGAGACATGCCTGGGAAACAAAAAACGTGAGTTTGGATTTTATTCTCATAACAAAACAGCAAGAAAAAAAACTTTTACATAAAAATTAAGGCAATGGCATTCTAAACTTTTGCTGAGATCTCCCTCCATCTATTTGTTCCAGAGAATTGCATCTCTGTAAATTCGCTTTTATAGCTTGTTATCTTCATGGAGGACTTCACACCAATGAGTTTCTTCAAAGAAACGTTTCCGGCCGCCTCACCTCACTAATCTCACCTTGACTTCTTGAAAGTACGAAACTTGCTTAAACCCCTTTTACACGTTTTACTTGAGCAATAGCAGTATAATGATATGTTCTGAAAAAATGCAGTCAAGATCAAATAGCATTCTTCTGAGAAATGAGTTTCGTTAAAACAATGAACAGCATTGTGACTCATATTCCATAGTGTGCTCTTGTACGTGATTTAAAAACGTGGTTATTAGTAGAGTTTTTATTATGCCATTAATTTTTTAAAGTCAAATCACCCTACACTTCAAAAAAGGGTATTCGAATGGATGTATGCATTCCTCTGTTATCAATACCCTAAGCTTTCATGTAATATTTTACAGATTTATTCCCTTTAAAAGCATAATGAATACTCGTAAAACGGTTTGTTACAGGGACTCATATATGCGGTATGATGCAACCATAATATTATTATTAAAAAATGAGTAAGCAATCTTCACACGACGAGTTTCCTACTTTCCGACTAGCTCAATGCATCCTATCGTGACATGTATGCATACAAACTGTCAGTCAACCGAGCTTATAGGGCGGATTGCATTGGAATGCTGATCTTGTAGGGTGAAGTGCTGGAACAAAGGGAAGAGTTATTTTGTGTGCATGTTGATGTTTAGCATTAACCATTAACCCTACTGAAAAAAGTTCCGTTTCTTTTTTAAATAGTATTTATATTCTGTATGCGGCGAGAACTAGCGTATGTGGGAAACTGACGTATAAGTATGGTAGGGGACAGTGCTCTGCTGAGGAAGGAACAATGAACCAAAAATTTAATGGGGAGAACAAGTTTCCTGCTTGCATTCATACATGAAAATGAGTAGCTACACACTTGCAATCCAACTTTTAGTAGTAGTGGGGTTGCTTTTCCACAACAAAAACAACGGACAAGATAAAGTTTCCTCTAGCTTGTCTCATGTACAAAAAGCTTCTTCAATAAATGTCTAAACAATGCAATGGATTCTACAATTCTGTCTGTTAGTTTAGCATCTTGTGTTGAAACCACTTTCATGGCAACATAGAAAGATTAAAGCACACGTCCCGTTTGTTTTCCAGATCTTCCTAAATACGGCAGAGCACAATAAATGATTTTTCTAACTTGCTATTGTTGATGGGGTGAACATAGACGGAATGGGAGAAATTATGGGTTACGGGATAGCATCGTATTGGGTTGTGGACTCTTTCATGCTCACGTTAGGAATTTAAAGTATGAAAGATGTGAGAAAATACATTGAATGCACAGCCATAGGCAGTCCATATTGAGAGCTTTTTAGAGAGAAACAAGAATTTGTGAATCCACAATGTTCGTCGGTTTGTCCAAACTAGTCGGTTTGTTGTCTCCTACAAATTCAGATAGTGACTTTATGAAAATAACTGTAGTAATTTCTGATAAGATTAATAGAGCTCAGCAAAGATCAAATACAATATATAATGTACTTGGATGCTACTAAAAATCATATGAAACTAGCACAAGGCCTTACTTGGCTTACTCCGTATGAAATATATTTACAATTAGTAGCAAGTAAGTTTGATAGCATATTAGAAAAATAAAGAATAAATATTCCTTCATCGTCTTTCCAATCTGCAAGAAAATCTGCATATCAATTCCAGCAATATTTCAGCTACGTAAGCGTATGAGGGAGTTTTTTACTTTGGACAAGCAGAACCAAAATGTATGTAGCTTGCACAAAGTTTTATGCATAAATACAAAGCTTATGCGTTTGAGGTATTTAACTTGATAACAGTGCTCATAAAAATATGTGCCTACAATTTCCACTAACACTGACGCATACACACGGCTTCAAAGAAAACTAAGCTTTCTGCTGCAACGTACAAATATCTATATCGAAATAACGACCCCACTGTGCAATGAGTTTTACTGACTGCTGAACAAATCTTGCAGCCTCATGCATTTTTATTTTCTGACTCAAGTTAGGTATCTCTTTCCTCACACATGCATGCATTCCATAATAGCATTGCAAGCAACCACTCACCTTGATTATCGTCGCGTATATTAGTGTTCAAGCGTTTTAGCATCCTTTCTCGCTTGTTTTTTCACTCTTGCAATGCAAGCCAACTAATGATAGATAGAAAAGGGTCATCTGCTGTGTAGCATTTGCTGCTACTCATTCCAGACTATAAAGTCGTAGTATTACGTGATAAAGAGAAAGACTTGTTCACTCTGGGAGAAAAAAAAGAATTTAAATAGAATCACAATTTAGATTTAAAATTAGTTGATCGTATGGTGGCTTATTGAGTGTACTAGTTCAGCTTTCATCCTGAGGGCTCACTTGCAAATTCGCGTTACCCCGAGTCAGGTAGCAAAATGACTTCACCTTTGTCCCCGTTAAAACCCAGGTATGGGGATCGCTTTATCCCATCACGGGCTGGTAACACATGGCATCTTACATACCCAACGTCTCCCAGTTCTGCTTCATCAGTAAGATTCATAAATTTAATTGTGCACATAAATCAATGTTGGCAGTGATAATGTGTTTTAGAAAACGCCTCTGTTTGTAAAGAAAGTTGAGGATGTGTTGTGACTTTGTGAGTAAATAAATAATGTTTGAAAATTATAGGATGGTGGACGTCCCACAACACCTTACAAGAAGACTAGAGAAACGTCAGAAAATAATAAAGATGGGTCAGTAGTCTACTCGTGCCTATTGAAAAACGAAGTTCTTGGATATCAATTCGAAGACAACAAAGACATTACTTCCAATGAAAAGAAATCAAGTGCCAGCAGGAAACTGTTTCATGTAATGAAAAATACTGAATATTATATTATGCACATATTAAGTTCTGTCCAGTTTATTCTACTCGTGCTGGTTTTAAAAAATAGTGAGCGCTGCTTTTTACAAGGGAATTTTGTTTGTATTTTTTACAGTATGACTCGTCCGATCGGTCAGTGGTCATTAATGAGCCATGGTCTCCTTATTCTCTTTCACCTATTAGTAATAAGTCAGAGAAATTATTACGTTCACCTAAGAAGCCAACTCGAAGGATCTCCAAGGTTCCGTTTAAGGTAAGATGCATAGCTATTAGAAAAATATTTTTATGTGTCAAAACTTATGCATAAATATTTGAAATTAAAATTTGAATTAAAATTATTCTTCAGGTCCTTGACGCTCCAGAACTGCAAGATGACTTTTACTTAAATTTAGTCGATTGGTCTTCTCAAAATGTTCTCAGTGTCGGTTTAGGCACATGCGTATATTTATGGTCAGCTTGCACCTCACAAGTGACCAGACTTTGCGATTTAGCTCAAACAGAGGATACGGTCACGTCAGTGGCTTGGAATGAGAGGGTATGTGTACACTGCTAATATATTATACCTTTGGCTATTTGCAATTTGGTGTACTTAAGAAAGGCCGAGCGAAATTTTAATGTGTTCAATTTTTTTTCACGGATACAGGGAAGTCTTGTAGCCGTTGGAACACAGCAAGGATTGGTCCAGGTGTGGGACGCCACGGCAGGTAAACAAGTGTCAACTCTACATGGACACACGGCAAGGGTCGGTGCAATAGCTTGGAACGGTGATCTTTTGTCTAGTGGTTCACGAGACAGGTTCATTAATCAAAAAGATATTCGCGCACCCCCAGCAATTCCTGAGAGGCAACTCGTTGGACACAGACAAGAGGTATGAGTATACATTAGCAACAAAAATTCCTAATTTTTATGCAAAAGTCGTAAATATCCGTCACTTATTGTTTTAATTCAATTTATTAGGTGTGTGGCCTTAAATGGTCTCCTGATAACCAATACTTAGCTTCCGGTGGCAATGACAATCGTCTATACGTGTGGAATCTTCATTCTACCGCTCCTATTCAAAACTATACAGAGCACTTAGCTGCAGTTAAAGGTATGCCCAGTTTCAATATTAAAGGACATCTATAAATGTTTTCGCAGTTATTTTAAGTTATATTGACCAACTCATTTTCATGCTCTCTGTCCAATAGCAATTGCCTGGTCTCCTCATCACCATGGATTGCTCGCAAGTGGCGGCGGTACCGCTGACAGATGCATCCGATTCTGGAACACTCTGACCGGGCAACCCATGCAATGCATCGACACGGGTTCACAAGTCTGCAACTTGGCGTGGTCCAAACATTCCTCAGAATTGGTAAGCACATCGGCTGATTCGACCATTTTGAATTTATGGCTACTTTTGTGGAAAATTATGGACATGCAAACAGTAATCCTATAACATCCATTTAATATTTTATTTTTATCAAATAGGTGAGCACACATGGCTACTCCCAGAATCAAATCCTTGTTTGGAAATACCCGTCCCTACAGCAAGTGGCTAAGCTCACAGGCCATTCCTATCGAGTTCTATATTTGGCAATGTCTCCAGACGGTGAAGCAATAGTGACAGGTGCTGGAGATGAGACCCTGAGATTTTGGAATGTATTTAGTAAAAATAGGTCACAAAAAGAAAACAAGTCTTCGCTGAATTTGTACAATAGCATTCGTTAAGCATTTATACCAGGTACATCATTCGTTACTAGTTGTTTTGTATTCAAATTTTGTTCATAAACGTTATGAAATAAAGAAACGTTATATTTATCAATTAGCATAGCAAACCAAAAAGCATTTTGTGTGCATTTAGCATTTGATTTTATTCCAGAAAATTCTGTTTAAAAAGGTAATTTTAGTAATTTGCAGTAAGAGCAGGTGTGACAAAAATGACCGTTAGTGTACGTACGTTATTCAATCAGCCAATTGCAACGTGCAACGTTTATAATTTGTTGTTACATGGAAAATCATGAATAGCATGACGCACCTCATACCTCGTAAAGAATTTTTATTCACTTTTTATTTGGCACAAACTGTTATCATTTGCCCGAATACAGAGTGGTGTAAATTCACATAATATTTTATGTACCATCACTATTAATATGACAAAGATATAATTTATTCGATAATAATAGAATGCAGGCCTGTCACAACATTGCACAAAATATCAATTGCAACACGAATAAAGTTACATAGAAACTTACTTCACTATCTTACCCATTATATTGCACTAATGCTTATAGAATACATCTCAACTCTGAAACGTCACTTTGACTTGAACATATGCAACACAATACATGTAATTTGCTTTGTTCTTTTTACAGGTTTTGGCTTTATCTTACAACGAGAATGTAAACCAATTAGACCCATGATTAAATAGTACTTTTTATGGAGACTCAGTTTTCTACTATGAAATATTTGAAAGCTAGAAAATTATATCAAAAAAATATAAAATAAATGACTACGTATATCCATGTGGAACGGGTAGATTTTGTTATATGTATACTCTAATATCACAAAAATTACGTTTGCACATAACATTTAATCGCAACAAGAACTCAATAGATAGACAATAACACGAACACAAGGTTTACAGCCAGCATCATTTCACTGTTTTGTAATATTTGCATGAAGAAAGAAAGCAGCACAAATATTGAAGAGTTATGAGTTATCGAGATTGTTCCTGCACCAAATGATCTAGATCGGACGTTATAAAGAAAACTGGACTAGATGATGATGCTTGTGGGGCGTCGGTTTGACGCACAGCAGAGAGTTCTGCTGCGGAAGAGGTGTTTGCTTCGTTCCCAACGCCATATGACTCAAATAAAGATCTTTTCTGGTGCTTTGGTAGAAGGTATACGAGGGACAATGCAATAATTACATGCCAAGCACTGTGCGTATACTGCAAAAAGATAGGAAATTTGTCATTGGAATCTGTGTATATATTTGAATCATTTATACGAAATACGAGGTCATTTTCTTACCCGGTAGTTATCCTCTGTTTCCACAAATGCAAACAATACAAGTCCTGCGCCTCCCAAGAATACTCCAGGGAGAAACAAAAGTACTGTAGTAAGTTTTGGGAAGATAACGCTTCTGGATTTGATGCTGCGGTAAGACCACACACTGATTGGGATGGATATTCCCAATGCAAACGGGAACACAAATACCATCAGTCCAGTACGATTGTACTCAACGCCAATGGCGATCACCACAGCTCCCAGCATGTACAGACTAGAGTCGTACCTCGGGGGACTCTTTGCCAGAGCAATGAGCGTCACCCAAAATGCAAGGATCGAGCAGAAAAAGTCACAGAATTGCAGGACCTGATATGTCATAAAGACACACGTATTGGTTACTCATTACGCTTGTAAATGTATTGTTAATAGCTGTATAAAGTATTTGAGTTTTTACCGAGTAACGAGTTAGACAGTAACCATAGATGTCTTGATCACAGGCGTGATACAACGTTGATGAGATCATGGTGACGGAATATATCAGTCCTTGAGTGAACATTCTCCGCTTCAAAGCTAGAAATATGGCTGGAATGAAAAATAGGTTGCTCAGAGTCAACAGTAGCGTGGCCGTTAAAAGAATGATTTCCGGGGTAGCTTGAGAATCATCTGTACACGCCCAGCCTCGATAACCTTTGAATTTAAAAATAGTATGCATTATGTGATATTGTCAGCATTAGAGGAATGACATCTAACTGACGCCCTTGCACTGTGACACCCACCTCCTATACATCGACAAGCTGTGTAAAAGAATTGTCCTTTATGGATTTCTTGGCAAATTCCATAAGAGCCACATGGAAGGATTGCTGATCCTGGACTAGAAGGTTTGGTAAGCACACATGGCTGCGTTCTAATATCTAATGAAATTAAAGCTTCCTCCACTGCACACGGAACGACATTTCTAGTCATAGTGAGTAAAATAAATGAAAGTATCGCTAATTAAAGGGTCCGTCCAATTAATGATTTCCTACGTTTCCATGCAAGTTACACTTACTCTCCCAGAAAGCAGACCGTTGTGAACGAAATGAACCAAGAATCTGGTTCTGGGTATGGGATCAAAATGGTGTCATCAATTTGATTTCGGTCCTCTGAAGAGACATGTAGACCTAAACCAGCCTGACAACACGATGATATGTTTGCAGGGGATGCAGTACAACACAACGGTTCTGGTGGTCTAGATTTTCGGACACAAGCATACACGTGCAAAATTTGGGATGTCGAATTCTGAAACAGGTATCATCATTCAGTTTTCTAAACTTATGTTCCAAAACTTGACACTGGAAATTGTTATAGGTAAATTTTTTCAAGATACCAAAAGCAATGCGTCCAAATGTATTCCAATGCTGAGGGTACCACCAATGTCAACATATGGTAAGATTTCAAATGCGGCTCCAACTCGCATCACGTCATTTACTGCTAACCAAGTGGTGAACCATTCACGTCCCTTCAAATAACCATGAATAATCAAGTTTAATAACCATGATGCATGCACAGCAATCACTCATATAGTAACTAATGAATGATTGCATTTTCACACACCTCTAACAAAAACGTATCAGAAAAATCCTGAGCATGCTTTATCCTGGTTAGACGAAACATTCGAATCAAGTCACAGTCGCAGTTGAAAGTGGAAAGATCATTATCATCTCTGTCGCCTTGAATGCTTGGCTCGTTGGTAATCAGTTTAGCGGTTACAGTTGTTGTGGTCATATTCACTCTGACTGCTTGATCCTTCAAATTAGCTGCTGTATGTACTCCTGCAAATTGTTGAATGAAACTCCGTCCAAGGATTTGCATGGGACAGTCTGCAATGAAGCAATCATTATCATGAGAATGATAGGTAACTTTCGCTATCTTGAAAAAGCTGGACATTTGTGAAATCAAAAATTCATTACCTTTTACGGAAATGGTGACATTGTAAGAAACCTTGGCTTCAGCCACAACCAAAATGTAATAGTAGGAATCTGTAAATGGCAGTCTTTCGGAGTGACCAAATTCCGAACTGCTCTCCTCCGTGATAGCAGTCAATGTTCCATCAGATTTATACCTTGGTAAAGCCCTTGGTCTTAGAAATACGTTTCGTATGCATGGAATTGAAGCGTGTGCACTTGATGAACTCCCTTTCCCATCGGGACTCGTCAAATTTGCAAATGATTCCATTTCTGGGAATCGATGGGATGAATGAAAGTGACAGCCATCGATAAGAAGTTTAAATTCCCAGGCGCCAGCGGGGATGTAAAATCTGCAGTTAAGCAATACAGGGATTCAATTCAAACTTTAAAGTTTCTGGGAAGGAAGGTAGGTTGTGTGACATGACTTAAGTTCATACTTAAAGTAAGTGAAATGCTCAATACTGCTCAGTCTTGTGATGGTCTTGACGGGTATCGTTTCCACATATGGCACTTGGGACCATAAAGCCACCGAGCCCAGGCTATACTGACATTTATGTCCGATTCCCTATACAAGTGGACATTTTTGATTACATATATCGCTTTGTCATAATTCCTTCGTAAAAGCCGTTAGTAACGCACCTCCTGCTGAACATGTTGATCCCAGTCCGGAAGATAGGCAGCTGCAAACCAACTGCCTGGAAGGGGATTATACACTGGAAACACAGTAGCATCATGTGGCTGGTAGGATGATTTGAGAATCAAGTTGAACATCGAAGTTCTTCCTGTGTACAAGTTTTCAGGAAAGGTTGCGTTATCCGGTGACATTACCGGGTAACTGCCATGCTGCAAATATCTATACAAATATGAACAGCCAATGAGCCAAGTATTATGTCTCGCTTTGCACTTCATCGGGCATTTCTTAGACTCAAGAAGTAACAATATTAAAATAAAGCGGCTTCCTTCCTACTAGGTTAGCAAGAAGTATGCATAACGTTTTATACAAAAAATATTGTCATGGAATATGTTTCCAAGATGTGATGTACATTTATGTAATTATTTCAAAGATTTGCAATAATGTGAGTATGGGGGAAAACAACGATAATTGCTCACTAACATGTAAACATTTCTGACGGGACAGTTCCGACTGTCCATAAACGCAGCAAATTCGAACGTTGCCCTTGAGACTTCATTTGGAACAAAGTAGTGGAACAGAGTAACATCTGCATAGCTTCGATAGGGGCGCAGAAGACCTTCTTGACTGACTTGAGGAAGAAGGCTTGTGACTGGCACTACGACATGCAATACTGGAATCGATACCAATAACATCATACCCAAATACATTATAATTAGGAATTTGTATCAGCCTTTGTCCCCTTTTCAATTTGACTAATGTGAGAAATTGCTCACCTGACTTTAGCACGACCAGTAATAGCTTCAAAGGGGTCATGGCCTCGTGGCCAAATAGAGTGGAAGTGGAAACGTTTGGAAAGTGCGAATCTCTAGCTTCCCAGAAACTTTGACCTCTTCATAGTGATTGTCAGAAGTCCGTTTGTAAGAAATATTCACGTGACTACTCCAAATTGTGTGTATTTCATAGATGCTTATTTCCGCTTAAGATAATTTGCCCATTTGCAGAATGATTTTTACACAATTTTTCGAATTCCAACCCTACAAGACCATCAGTGAAAACATACGGGAATGTGTTCCACTTAAAGCTATAAAATCAACTGAATGCATGGAGCCGGATTGCCATTCATCATTAGAATTCTTATCTACATACATCACAACGACAAAATGATGTCATCATGGTCATACCGCAGAACAGCATGAAAAACATCAATTAAGTACGTAGCTATTTCTGTGTTATCACATATCCAGCTTTTCTGTTCTCTGGTCTGACAAGATATACAATTCTGACATTCAAATTTTGAACGTAAAGTCGCTACTTTCCCATATATTTCATTTCACTTCTGTTTCAATCGTTAAAGGGGCAGTTGCTGTTTTCATTTCATCCCATCTCGTATCCAAATCCCATAAAAATTCACAATCTGTTTGAAAACCTGTATTTTGTCTGAACTCCCAGTCACGTAACAATTCAATTATCTAACAACATATTGTTCCGTGAGCACCCAAACACCAACTTCTGTATTTAAATGTACTCTTTGCTGCTGTGTATGTAATTCCTGAAGGTTTTCACTTATAAACGTGAGCTGTTAAAAACGCGGTGACTGACAGACCGCATCATCTGAAGATATCATAAGTTAATTAGCACAAAAGCTTCCACACAGCATTCTCGCATTTGCACACTAATGCTCCTTTTCCAGTATGAACAAAGAAAACTACGGGCTACATTAGTGTGAAAATTTGTATACCACACATTTGTATTAGCTTCTGTTGTTTCACATGTGTGCACCATATGAATTGATTAGCCTCTGCTACATGAACTTGCATCAAGTAAATGTGGACTATGCCAAAGAGTTACTCAATTGATTGACTAGTTGAGATTTTCTCGTGGTTTGTTTTATATTTCACTTCTGCTGCAACAGTTTTTGAGTAAGCATGAGTTTTATTGTTTTTGACACTTGTTTTCACGAGCACCCTCGCAAAGTTTTACGGAAAATCTGGAAAATCGTAATCAGCGCAGGTCTGTGGTGTGGAAAGTAATGTCTTTAGTGGCTACATTTCCGAATGCAATTAAACTGACTATTCTTCTTTTGTATTTTATCTGGATACTTTTCAATAGCACATCCAATGCAATTCATGTTTCATCGAGGAATATTATGAAAGTTGGTAGGATAACAGGCTGTTAAAAACTCTCCAGCTCCAAAATTGACTTATTGCCGTTTCCCTGAATCCATCAGTTTCCTTAATAAACACACTTCCCTCTACTCCACAGTGTAAATATCTCTTGCAAAAATGTCTTGAAATGTTTAGTTTTGTGCAAACTATTTCATAATCCTCTGGAGAGTAAAAAAAGTTGTGGGAAAATTCTCCATATTCCCGTTCTGTCTTCTTTCTTGCGTATGTCAAATACTTATTGAATTAACCGTAAATCAAGTACTTCCTGACTTGTGTCTATTGAGAACGGGAACGAAGAACAAGTCGCACACATAGCGACAGAAAAACATTTTTTGCGTCCATTCCACACATGCTTGGCAAGATTGCAATAATATTGTCTGATGTTCCTTTACATTTTTTATAGTAGATGATATACCCTGTTTCCCTTATTACATCTGTATGTGTTCAATGTACATCATCATGGGTAAAAGTTCTTACATGATTTTGAGCTGGAGTGGTGGTGGTGCTATGGTGAGTTTTTTGTTGATGTTGAATTTTCAAGCCCTATAAGTACACTTGAGCATATATTATACCTATTACGTATACTCATCCATTATGCTTTCATCATGAAGAAATGCAAGCGGTTGTGTTGGGATGTGGAGAAGAAAATGTGATAATGGCAGTACCTTCGTGTTCATGAAATGTGTAAACTAACAATAAATGGGTACTTTGCTCCAGCAAACTTGACATGCAATTGATCCCACGCATTATGTCAACCCCAAATGGAAGAAACGTCAATAAAAATGGGAGACTAAATGAAACTTTATGTAAGATGTAACTTTCAGTTAAATCATAAATTTGTCGTAGATGTGCATAAAATTATTAGAAACGCAGATTGAACTGTGTTTGTTTTACTTATACAGCCAATTTTAGTCAAACAGTTAGAAATGCATCAGCTTTCAGTCAAATGGTTCATAGGTATATGTTTTATATCCCGTTTATTTAAGAAAGCCCGTGAAAGCAATTAATTTTAAGAATAAGAAGAAATCTTTCACTATTTTTATTATTTTGTAGTCTCTAGGTTCAAGTGGTTTCTACAGTCTCGGCACGGTGGAAGTATGAACATTTACAGTAGAATGGTTGGGTGAATAAATGCAGCCTTTGAGGTAATAAAACATAGCCGCTACACGTAGAAGTGTACATGTGCAGAGGATGAAGTTCATCCGATGAACCAGACATTCTGTCTAAAACAACAGCACGTTGTATAAATTAGTAAAAAGCCAAATGCAACATCAAAAATGCCACTTGTAATGCTGCTGCGCTGCTTCTGTCGCTAAAGACATCTGGTATTTTCCCAGTTTTCAGACTATTTAAAAAAAGACAAGTCCGATATGATGCAAGTTACCTACAGGGAAGCATTTCAACTTGATCTACATAGGTAAATGGTGGAATATCAAAGCGTCAGGTCTTGTCATCTAGAATCGTCATAGCTCGCTTAATCGTAGTTTGCATTTCGATCTTCAATCTGTGAAACGAGACAAAATAAATTTGCATGACATGATACTTTTGGCATTTTTTCTTCTAGACGTGTCAAATATCTATCTCAAGACATGCACTTTTTCATACATTTTGTAGACATAGGCAACTATGTAAGTAGTGTAAAATTTGCTATGTTCCATTCAATGGGAACTGAATTTTGTTGCTTTTCGCGGAAGAAGTTGCTGAAATCAAAAGAAATCTGAGAGCAAATGTTAGAGATCCCAATATTTGCCAATGTGTACTATGCATACTCGACCTTTTAAAAAGCTGTTTCATCAATTTTTGTTTTTAAAGTGATCAGAGATTATGGGAAAGTTGCATCATTCTTGTGTCATCATAAATATTTTGCAGATTTGTTCAAGCCTACAGTCTGAGCACTAACATGTAGTTCACTGAAGCGTATTGTTTGCTTGTTGCTTCTACTAATTACTGAAAAGAAAGAATAGTTTCAAAACTAAAAAAATAAGGACTGGAGTGAAATGTATTTTAAAATTACAAACTGTCTTTTGCGAATGTCTTTGTATAGACGCTTAAATAAACGAAATTACCTTTGGGATTTGACATGACATTTTTAAAGAACTACAGAAATTGGCAATTCGAACAAAACAAAATCACATATCTGTAAAATGAACAAGCTTTGTGACAAATCCTTGTATTCGTCCTTTCTACACAAAAGACTGAAACTCGTTCCGCATGCTGAAAGTTGTAAAGATTTACTTACCCAAACATTTGACAATTTGAAAGGGGAACTCGATCAGCAAGTGCTTAAAATTTTCCTCTAGGTTCCAAAATAAATTCGTTACTCTTGAAAGGAATGCGATTTGTATAGAAAGCCATTCGCTATTCCCTCTCCACTATTCTCCCTTTTGTTCAATAAAGTATTTGCGCAGCGTGGTGCCGCCCACGCATAACCGTTTCTACGACTTCTGTTCATTTTATGTACATCTCGATCTCGTGTATATTTGCAAAGTCTGATAGAAAAATTCCTTTACATCAAAGCTACTACAAGAGGAGAGTTTGCTAAGCATGATTATTTTTTATCGCATCATTCTTACGTAAATACTTAGACACTGAGAGAGATGCTGTTGTTGTTACCGATTCTTCTTTCATCTTCTGCAGAAAGAGAGCTCGTTGAAAAGAACCTTACGTTAAGTGAAGCGACAGTGTCCCTCTCCCACGCTTGCATGTGTGCCATAGTAGCATTGTACAGTTCTTAGGTATAAAGCCAAGCCAGAAGCAGCCAATTTAATTTGGCTTACCAAACTTGGAAGAAAACTAAACAGTGGAAAGTTGGAAATCTTCTTACCAAAAAGGTTAAAAAAGAATGTATGATTCGACATGGCCTCTAAAGCATTATCTCTCTGAAGAGCTACAATATTAGGACAGCTATTAATCTGCGATATACATATACCAAGTAGCATAATTAACCTGGTGTAAGACCGATCATAATTTTACTTAGCCAAAACCACGATCATTGATGATGAATTGCTCGTGTGATATAGCCTAATGTTTAACGTTTAAATTTAAAAAAGTAGTACCTTTAAAACGGTGACTGCTAATTTCAAGTTTTTTTTACAACATGATGATATGCATAAAATATGCTATAATAGAAAAAATTTGAAATCCTAACTTCCCAATATGAATAGGGAAGGAACAATTGTGCCAAATTTGAATCGATCTGAGCTTTTGGCCAGGAAAGTGTTTACGAACGGACAGACAGACGAACTTGCCAAAAATGTATTACTAAAATTTGCCTCATTTATTTACGTAATAATAGTACGTCTACCTATCTAACATATTTTTACAGTGCCGTCATCCAAAATTGAAGACGCAGACGCATTTCCAATGCGCACCGTTCATTCTAAAATACATCTCTCTGGACCTATTATTGCTTCTTCCTACATGGAAATAAATATCTTGATGGTGACAATGCTCCTTATTACTGCCTACCTAAATTTACACAACAGAGAAGAGAAACTATAGGTACATACATGAATAATATTTGGAGTGTGTGTTGTTGTGATGGAAAGTACATTGCCCGCTTTCAGAACAACTGATGATGATAAAAACACTAGGAATTGATACGGTTCCAATACTTAGCCACGTTCCCACACTTTCCCTTTCATGTGAGTAAGAATGAGCTAGTGTTTCGTAAGGGTTTGGTTTCTCTGGAATGGAAACCGTGTGGATGGTATGGGAAGCATTTTCGGGAAGCAGCATACACAGTCCACTATGACTGGAACATGTTCACATGCTGGTTATGAATGTACACACGGTTTCTACGTAATGTTTCCACAACCTACGTTACATCATCATCTGACTGACGTTCGTTCCTAATGTATGGGCTATATGTATTCTTTCTCGGGTTTAGTGAAAGTATGGCTAGAAAAATCCACCCAATTTTACTGCTCATAGCATGAACGGGCCACACCGCTCTATAAAAAAAACAAGATTTTCAACGTGACACGGAAAGGGAGAACAGGAGAAGGGAATTATTTCCCTGGTGAAATTAGGAAAAATATTTATAACGCATACAATACAATTATTGGTGAGTTCACGTTTAAAGGTGACATATCATCACAAACGGGAAAGAAAACATTCATCAGGTTTTTCCAAGTCGACCTGCTTTTATCATTAGTGAAAATTATAGATTTTACCTGTAACTATCAACAATACAAGTAATTGGGTTCAACATACTCGAATCAATATGATATCTGGTAGAGTCTCAACTGTGCTTAAAACTGATGTGCTACTTAGCAAACTGTGGCTTATGACTATGTAAAATTTGGCCACGTTTTAGTGATCCGGTGAATGGTTATTTTAAGTGCAAAACAGATTTGGCCTCTGGAAAAGGAAAACCATGGGAAATCAGTAACCTTCACGTGGTAAGTGGAATATAGAGTTAACAGGTAATAGTAAGCGACAAGTGAACTTGATGATGGGGTATGTCAATGTCGGGCAGTTGCATATTTAAGTGGCAGGCAGTGGAAATTTTTTTCCATCATTTCACGACCTATTTATTTACTTTTCTATTAAAACAATGCGATGGAAGAAATAATCATGTCAATATTTGTGAAATCACTTGACAAACCGTCTTGATGCTTAGAAAACAATGATTATTTTTGTGCAACATTTTATTGGAGAGCAAACAGAAAAGTAAACCTTCCTAAATTCTCTACATCAAATGATATTCTGTTTTGTGCATGCTTTGCAAAAACTATTTTCAAAAAACTAAAGCGAGATTTTATTTAAAATTTTGTTAATTTTGTTGGTAACAATTTGAAACAGAAAAATATCGCAGTCAAACATCATAAATTTAATTCATCAAACTCCCCGCAGACTATTTAGTTTCCTTTTTTTTCCCCCTTTCCATATAAGCATTTGATAATTAGATCTCTCTTTTTGCATATGTCTTTTTGTGGAGTGCCAATGACGAAAAGTAGTTGTGTGAATCGCGGATGTTGTTTTGTAGTGTTTTGTATGCTCGCATCTAAGCCTGTTAACAAAACGATGTAATCCATAAATGATGCGTACATGAACATTGTACGTACTTAAGATAAATATTTACATGTATATTATTGTACTATTATTACTTAACCACGCTACACGTCTGGTCAATCCGTTTTATTTCATCCGTACAATTGCTTGTTATCAGGTTAATGAGGGCTTGTAATGTAGGCAGTTTCAGGATGTTTACCAGACTGTTTTTCCTCCTGTCTGATGAACATGCTTGAATCTGGTATCTTCCTCTGTTACAAATCTCTACTACTCATCAAAACATCACTTACCCTAATCAAATTGCTCGCTTATTACAATCTTTATTTAATTTGCATTGTATGTGGTGTTTCCCTCAGTGAAAACATTTAGGTGACTTGAAGCTAAAAAGAAACTAGTTAACGATTTCTGATGTACTGCGAGTGACAAAGAAGAATTCCTATTTTTCATCTGTTAATAATTTGCGTGACTGCTCACACAAATGTTTTCCGTTCACAAATATTTTTAAAAATGAATGAGACGTAAAAACCTACTTTCAGTTTTGAGTCATCATTTCTCTGCTAATACGCATGAAGAGAGAGCAATGCAGTTTGATGACGTCGCGTAAAGTCACAATTGCCAGAATAGGTTTTCATCCAGGTAGAGTTTTCAGATTGCATTAATATGTTTACACTAATGCTTTATCAGGAAAAAGTAAACTCGTGATTTTATTATCACGTAATATCACCTTGCATGCAGAGACATTGTATATGCACAATATAATCTACAAAATGCTTCAATATTTTGGAGTCCTGTGTTTAAAAATCTGGCTTGCAGCAACATTTTACTATGTGACGACCCTATCCAGATTGATATCCTGTCAGTTAGTTGAAGAAATTAATTATAAAAATAAAACAAATAAAAGTAACGAATGGTAGATGTCTCATTGCAAAAATTGTTATGCGTTTTATTATTAGCGTTTCATAGAAAGGTTTCAGTTGAATTTTGTTGAAAGTTGAAGAAAGTTTCCAAAAGTTTTTTTTACATTTATTCTCAAGTTATATACTCAAAGGCATTAATTTGTAAAGCACTTCCGCTACTTCACAACAACGTACCAAACCAACCATGAAGTCGTTAAATAACTGCATCAAAATAATAAGTAGTTTACATAAATAAATTTCTGTTTGTGCACCAACAAAAATGTCCTATCGTAACGTAAGTCTTCGTGTTATTTTCTTTTATTCTGCTGAGCCAGGTTATTCGTTTGCCCACTGGGCCAGTAGCGTATTTGTGACCAAAAGTATTCCAGGTAAATATATTGACAACATTAAAAACTGGAGCTAGTTAGCATAAGTCTGTGGTTTCATGAGCGACCAACGATAAGTATATATTTGTGTCAAAAATTGGATATGCTGATGGCTGTCCACATGCATGCTTGACTAGCTGCAACATCCGTGGTTGTATTTTTTACATCATGGTTCCAGCATTTCGCCCCAGTGTAGGCTCTCTGTAAAAAACGTACATGCAACAAACATCATGGAAATTCAATAGTAATGAATAAATAGATTCAGAGGTTGCTTTCCGTCATTGTCTGTTGTATTCTCCCCTTGCGTGTCCCTTATACGGAGTTCTGAAAATCGTTAAACATGCAAGTATAGGATTTCAAGCACATGAAAAAAGGTCAGGAAGAAGGCAGTTCCATTCTACACAATCAATGAGTGATTATACGCTGCTAGAAAGCTTAACTTAAACAGCCGTTTTACAATCCGTAGCAGAGTAACAATGCGGGTATATAAAACTCCTGTTTGATGTAGTGCTGATAATGCTGTTGATTTGGAGTCCTTTTAATTCACGTGATGTCATGTTCATTACATCCTTCCTTCCTCGCTTTTCCCACATCTCTATTTCCACAGCTTCCTCTCTTCCTACTATACATAGTTCTTGTTGCCCGGTCTTTTATCACTTGTTATTCATCCAGGCAACTGACACCCTACCAACTCTACAATCATAATGAAAAGGTGCACATCAGCACGGTGCGCAATAGGTATGCATTCAAAACGGTAAAAATCCAGTAAACGGTTTTGTATTTTCCGATGATGAATGAAATAGGGGCTCTTTTCCTGATATCAAAATTCTAACTGATAGACTCAGCATGACAGTAACAGACAAATATGTAAGGGCAGATATGCAATTGTATTTTCATTTCATTCTCACCTATATTGGAGCGTTTTCATGATTTCATCGTACATGTTACATGCATGAGAAAATCAAAAGTGTGGAACCATTTTAGGTACTTCCAGCTTGACTGAATTCCATGTATTGAAATTTGGTATGACTTTTGTATGAATAAATATTTCAGTGATCATGTATGTACATACAGTGTATTATAGACATAGAAAATCAACCTGGGTACTAATGAAGCATTAATTTGTCAAAATTCTGATTCCATACTTTATTCATCATTCTTCATATTTAAGTCACATTTTGTCAGTAGGCTTGGAAATTTACTACTAATTAAGAGTACACGTTAGGTATCTACTTTAATAGAGTTCATCGACATTCTCATGTTGAGAAATGTATGTTTCTCTTGGGAAAATAGGCTATACACACACACCACAAAACCAACAAAAGTAGGTAATGCACGCGTAGAAAATCAATCACCTTTTCTCCTATACTCGTTTCTCATAAACAGGACAACTTTTAGAGGAAAGCCCCCCTAAACAAAAGTCAAAAGGCTAACCGACTATTAGCAACTCATCAGATGAATTGGCCCACTATTCATTCGTCAAAAAGCGTGATTAAATATTATGCTATTTAGAAGCTCATTATTCACAAGTTTTATGGATTTAGGAACAATAGAAGAGTAAATTCATTAACTATTCATAACAGATTTATCATACGAATAGACACTCAAATCGATAAAAAATTACATGCATATTACATACAACTTAAAAACCATTTTCTCCAAAGCCTCAAAACTCGAATAAATTGTTATGCAAATGCGTATATACGCTTTTCTGCCATAAATATTACCCGGGCTTCGAGCCTTCAATTTTGCTTGTTGTTTTATTCAACCGTTCAAAGCAAAGAATGAGAATTGTGAATCACCAGAAATGATCTTTATGAAAAAAGTAAGAGTGTCTAACAGTCAGCATTTAATGCATGAATAGTTGCGAACCATACAACACAAGAAATTCTTTCGATCTTCAATCTTACAGTCTTCCTTCAGCTCAACCTCTATCGTAGAGAAATGGACTTTTGTATGCGTGTGTACTCTACGATATAAGTAAAAAACATAACCCGTCATATTCTACAAGCTGAAAAAGATTCCTTCACAGTGAGCAGTAGGAACATACTTTAATTTGAGCAAAAGCTGGATAAACATGCTGTTTAATGTTGAGGGTTCCTGAAACAACTCGGCATGATCTGCTAGAGAAATATTAGAGAATACAAAAAGCGTTGCATGCAATGTCTGTAGTATGCATGCATTGCTTATGATATCTCTGCTTTTTTAACATTTTGTCTCATTTAACATTTTGTCTCAGTACGTGACGTAGCACGCTGTCGAATGCCAGTGCCGGGTTTGCAGCTTCCATAGTAGAGTTCATATAGGAAAAGTGTCTCACGTTTTCAGTCAGTTGCACCAGAGCTCCGTTGGAGTGAGTGTGAGCATTTCGGTACCGAAAAAGACCTCTAGTCTTTGTCGGTTGAGAAGCGAGACTTATTTTCGCTGCGAAGATTCAGTTCCCCTTTTTTACTTCTCATATCTCCAAAAAATTGTTCCGTTTTTTCACTGTTTGTGGGATAATTTCTTGTGAGTTTTGTGCGTGAGGGAAGAGCTAAATATTATTTTGCTGAACCGGATGTTATTTGAAATAAAATAAAAAGTTCCTCAGGATATAACATTTTATTTTCTTGGATTGTACACACGGGAGAGAACGGTAAGTTTACTGATAAATTTTTAATAATAAAAGTTATTCCGAATTGGCATTTCCAACGCTTTTCTTTGAAGGGAAAGCAAGTAGTAGAAATGCAGCGACATGGTTGCATCATCTCGTCTGAGATCTTAATTTTTTATGTTGAGGAAGCAACGTAAGCAATTGAAGCAAGAAAGACGCACGCATGACATGTCTCTTGCGTTGCAATGCTAAAAAAAATAAAGCATGTATATAGAGCCTAAACACTGATTACTTTAATGCAAGGTAGAGACACGATGTCATTCCACTCTGCCACTGGCACGTGGAAATCCGGAATTCTCTTTTAGAAAAAAGTCCCGTGTCTTTCCGGGAGAAACTAGTAGAAATTAGGGTTTACTTACTTGTATGTGTGTGGAATGATGTGAAGGAGGAGACAGTACTTCCGTTCATTAGAGAGTAAATTTACTTGTCAAGACTATAATCTCATGATGTGTTCACCTTGCAATCTTTAGGGATTTAGGAAAAAAGTAAGGAAATGACTTTGTATTTTAGGTTCAGGAAACTCCTGTTTGTAATTTGTTTCTGTGGTTGGGTGACATGGTGACATTTAAAAACCAAAATGTGAAATCAACAAGTTCATCGTTAGCCTTTTCTTAAAATCGTAGAAAACATTGTGGTAACTTTTTTTTTGCTGCGAGCTTCTTTTTGTCTCATTAGTGTCACTAGTGAGCAAAGCCGACGCGTGACAATACTAGTTTTGTCTCAAGTCCTTTTTAAGACAATGCATGAATTTGTTGCATGTGCTAAAGTCGCGCTTTAAAATTTGCGTATTTTCATGAGGTATTAGAAAACAAATCAAATGAAGAGCCCGCTTCAATCTGATATGACCTTTAATTTTATGGTATCCCTGCACGTTCTTAGGATTCTACGACATGGCTTTCAAAATCTTTTATAGGTAGTTATGATAGCTATTTCTTGTGGTTATAAATTTCCTGACATCCAGTCACGTTTCGCACGACGCGACCGCTGATAAAAAGTCACATAAATGGTTAAAAACATTTAAAGATATAGACAGCTCTGCTAATTTCAAATTCCATGAGAGAGCTTACACCCAAAGAAAATTTGCTGATTAACGAAATCCTGTAAATATATGGGCTTATAGATCATGACTATGGTTGCGTAAGCCAAGCCAGATTATTGGCTTTTAACATCCCTTTTATATTCTTCAACCTTCTTGGTAAAGGCATGCATTGTATTTTGGAATTGAATTAAAGACTTACATAAGCATGTCTACACACGTGTGCGATACCTAAAACGATGACGAGATGAAACAATGACTTTTCCTCCTTTTGTCAGCGTTTCCGTCAAAAAGGGAACAAAATGCCTGGTAGTTTCAGTTGTTATTCGTTTTGTACGAAGTTATTTCTTGGAACCTAAAAATCTGATCAAAGGAGAACATACAAGCTGAGTTTATTTTGCTAAAGGAAGAAAACAATGTCTTACTTTTCATTCGTGTTAAACAAAAACATTACTCCAGGGTGTATACTGTATGTACATTACTTTACTGTGGGTTTATAATAATGGAGACTCTCCATTGGAGAGTAAGAAACGGGAACCACACGAGCATATAACAGCAATTTAGCAATATGATTCCCCCACGGGCGTCTATAGTGATTTGATACAAATACATTTAATCTTTGCAGACTTTAAAGGAACAAACAATTGGAACACTCGCTGATTTACTCATCAAAGAGGAAAGCAAACTTTGCTCGCAGCAGTATTGAATCCTACATAATTGGATCCTGGATTGAAAATTGCAAACTACATATATGTACCTGCTTTGCTGTCAAGTCTCACAGTAAAGCAGCCATACTATAGCAGTCAGCTATTGAAACGTTATCTTTCAAAAGTTACACAATTTCAATGAAAGTCTTTTTCTTGGAAAGGAAAACTAATTAATTACATTATCACACCGCAACAACAACGGATCAACGCTCTTGTAGATCAACAATTCCACTGGTTTTGTTGATTTTGTCTTGAGATCGGAAAAAGAAGGAGAACGTGGACGGAGGAGAATAAGTAAGGAAATCGAAGAATTGACAAAGAAAAAAGATGCCTGGTGCAAAGGATGCCAAGTATGCTGAGGTTCCGGCTAATCCTCCTGCAGTCGGGGATAAGCCGGAAGAGGAGAAGGTCGGCTTACAGGCGAAGCTCTCCTTACTTAACGGGATTACGGTTATTGTCGGAAGTATCATTGGTTCTGGAATTTTCGTCTCGCCGACGGGAGTACTCAAAAATACTGGAAGTCCAAATTTAGCACTTGTTGTTTGGACAGCTTCCGGGGTTTTCTCTCTGATCGGAGCGTACTGCTACGCGGAGCTGGGATGCATGATTACAAGAACTGGAGCTGACTACGCCTACATTATGGTCACATTTGGGCCCTTTCTAGCATTTATTCGACTTTGGGTTGAGTGCATGATTGTGAGGCCATGTTCACAAGCGATTGTTGCCCTGACGTTCTCCACCTACATTTTGAAGCCATTCTTTGAGGATTGTGATCCACCAGTGGACTCTGTTCGACTTTTGGCAGCCGCTGTCATTTGTAAGTGAAAATAATTCATTCTCTTTACCTTATTCACAATGCCCCTGTTTTGCATGCATGCACTAAGCCATACAAGGAGCCGATTTGATGACAATGCAAAAGTCAATAGTCAATCCTCAAACACCGTTTTACATTTTTCGATGCGATCATAAAGTTGTATAAAACATCGTCAATAAATTTTGAATCCTTTTCCACATGACATTTTGATGAAAATCATGCAAACGCTTTCTTGAAGTTCGTGAAAATGTAAAAGGAGAAAAGGGGCTGAAAATCGTGGGCTGAAAGATCTCCCAAACATCATGCAATGCATCACAAGCCTTGTGGACTTTCTGACCGTCAAACAGTCTATTGGTCTAGCTTGCGGTAATCTTAATAGTGAATGCTTATGATACCAAACCATTTCAAAACTTTAGTGAAAAACATGTTCTACCAGGAATCGTTGCTTTAGAGTGTCATATAAGTTGGTATAGATGCAGACATAGTATGAGCCGTCTATTCAATGTATTTACCCCTAAAAATTCAGTTTTTGACTGTGCCCACAACTACAACTATGATGTGGGAGTAACAAAGTGGAACGCATAATTCAAACTAAATTTACCCAATTGCCAATATTCAAAGAGCAATTTAACATAATTATACACGATTAAACTGTTAAAGACGGGGAAAGGATTGCGCCGACAGACATCGGAATCATTATCGTTTGAGATCTACATGCGGATCTCTGGTCAGTGTTTTGTACTGTTAAACGTAAACGCACTTGACTCCACGCTGTGTACACACAAGATTGGACAGTCTCTAGAGAGATGTTTCTTCGTCGTGGGAAAAGGATTAATCAAAATTGATAGTTTTATAAAAGCTAAATGATGTGCTTGAATGAGCACTGTAGAATGGAGTGGGACGCATAATGACAATGTATTTCTTGTGTACTTTGTGCCCATGTTTCATTAAATTCACATTTTCATACAACACGATACTTAAAATCGGAAGAGTCCGTTGTTATCAATGTCAATTCAAACATAACCACGAGCTTTTTTTTACAAAGATATGATAAGTATAGCAATAAAATCTCTGTCAGCTTATCGATATAAAATGCAAGGTGGCATAGTTTATGTCAATACATGGGTGCATCATATTTACCTTAAGAATACACTCGTGACCGTTGCGTTTTTCTCTAACTTTACCGTTAAGAAGTTTTCTTTAAAATGGAAGATATCTCCGAAAGATTGGGCATTTGAAACCGACTCAATTTTAGAACTAGTGGTTGATATTGTATGCAATGGATCATACGACCATTCATTATAGCTAATAAATTATGTATGAACGTCTTGAAGAATCCTGATGATAAGACAGTCTTTCGTATCACTCCCCACAACCATGAAAAGCGCACACGCATTACGCAATCCATCTTTTCAGCAGTTTGCATGCTTAATAATTTGATTTTTTTTAGTGAATTTGGAATCATGGTGTTTGCAAATTGGTAAGATGCAAAGTATGGAGTGCGTGTGTGGTAAAAATTTGCTTAATATATGAAAATACAATCATGCATGTTATTAGTGTCGATAGGCTTGACAAGTTTAAATGCAATGTTTTAGAGGTGTGTTCATTATTTTAGGTGCGTCCATTGTTTTCATGTTGTCGGTAAATCCCGAATATGGTGCATACTTTCAGGCATTTTTATTTGATAAAAGTTAAAAGACTGAGGAATGAACGACCTTGATCCTTTTTGTAGTTACTCGCCTAGCGACACTTGGGATTCAGAATGATGAGAATTACTTAATTTATGACAACATGAATGAAAAACAATAAAAAGGGTTAAATAAAACTAAAGAATGAATGTTATTTTATGTTTCATGCTACAATTAAATCGATACAGAGGTATTAAAGTTGCAATTTAGTTTCCACCAAAGTTTATCCTCCCTGCTTTACACTTGATATATTTTCTTAGAAAACCTAATGCAGTGTGTAGTCATTAAAAAAGTAATAAAACTTCTCCACAATATATTCAAAATGCCTGACGTTGCCAAGCCCGTGAAAATTGCGCACTTCTCCTTTTTATATTTCTACTCATAATAGTTTTATTTTGGACTTCTCTGGAGACGTCTCTCATCTCTGTAGATTCGCAAAACGACTGGTAGTAAGTTTTCAGTATGAACCACATCAATCCAATCTCATTGCAAATTACGGTTTTACGTGCTGGGTTTTCTAGTTGGTTGGGAAGAGAATAGAGATGCGTCTTTATATCATCATGAATCATAAAAATAAAATGAGATGACTTTTTTACCCACACACACAGTAGCTACAATTAACACAAGTTATGGCATAACAACAACAAAAACAGGTTGCAACCAGAGGCAGACGTAATGAATATTTGAACGGGTTATTCCATAGTCAATACATACTTTTATGATGAGTGAATCAATCAGTCATCCAACATTTTAATATTTTTGAGATCATAAATACTCTTGATTTGGTAGAATACTACTTTCGCCTTTTTCAGATTCAGAAGGCTAGATGATATGAAATTGCCATTTCTAATTTTAATTACTAATTGGTGGTAGGAGGTGTGCATCGCAAAATACACACAAACAGTATTTTTGTCTCAGGAAGCTCACTTGATCTCCTACTCACACTAGTTACTCCACTTCATTGTTATGCAAACAAAAATAGTTGTGAGCTAAATTGTTACCAAAACACTATTCTGAAAGGCACGCCTCTTTCCGAAACCATAATCGTCTTATTGCACGTAATACCGCACTTTGTTAGCCGTATCATGCTAATTGTGGTTATATAAGAACTGCTAGATTTTTGGAATGATAAACAAGACGTTTTTATTACCTTTCATAACATTAAATTTAGCTTTGATTTTAAACGAAACGGTAATAATGCTTACTCTACTGTACTGTGTATCTACACACAAAAACAATTACTTTTTCTTCAAACATTCCAGCATAGTAAAGTGCTTATAACCAGGCGTCATATGTAGGTACGAAAGCCTCATCGATTGGTGATGAAAAGTAAGATCCAGAGTATCTTAATTATTGGTGATAGAAGATAGCCAAAACAAGCAAGAAAGTCTTGAATGGGGCATGAAACTGGTGGCAATGGTGTGAGTGACCACATACATAGGTACATCTGATATTTCACACTTCCAATTCAGATGATATTTCATGAGTGGACATTTTTATGGGCCACGGATCATTAAAATGGCTCACACTGAAAAGGCTGATATTTCATCAGTTTTTTTATGTACATCGTTATATTCGTTAGAGAAAATGCTTAGTTTCAACGCGTCTCACTTCGTACCAGTTCAAATGTCATCAAGTCATAAATTTTCACCACTCGAAACAGACATCAGACTTTATACACTTGTATTCTTCCATGAAATGGAATCATTGTCGTGAGTCGTGACCACTGGCTATCGCTATATCATTATAGCCCCAAATATGCAAGTGATGAAAAACCTAAAAGGTGGTCGGATTCTCAATTTGTAAAATGAATAGGTCTACATTATTATTAATTTTAGAAAGGATGCAGAAGCTTGAAGTTATTTACTGCGCGCATATTATAAAATTATAATATTATTTTGCTTACAAAGCAAATCGCTACAAGGTTACTTGAACGAAAGATCTTCTCCAGAGATCATTTGCCCAGTTAAGGAAATCACTCAAGATGGCATTTTAATGCATGTAGATAACCAACATAAAAGTAAGAGTGCAATGCAAACTTTCTCACATCATCTCCCCCTTTTTCTTGTGTATTCCGGAGTGCACCGCGTACCGCATTCCATACCATTCTTTTCTTTCGCAAATATTTATTCTAGTGAGATCCTCCTACTTTAAGTTTGAACGAGTAATCCTATAACTCGTGCTGTTTCTACGTTTCCATTTCCAGCATGTAACATTTAGGTACAGTGGACTCAGCTGGTAAGGTATGATGCTTCTGTTGAGGAATGTAACGTGTATTTTTTGAATTTTTTATGGTCGTCTATTTAAAATGTATGGAGAACCAAAAAGGCGGCAAATACACTTCTAAACAGAAGCGACATATCTTACCAGCCGCCTCCACTGTATGTAGCATTCTCTTTCAACAGTAATGTTTCATTGTAACTTATGTGACCCTATGATCAATTTCCCTGATTATTGCTCTCCCTCTCTCTTGTCGGATTGATTTTTACTCATGTGGAGCTTATGCTCTGCTCATTCCAGTCTTAACAGCAGCTACCCACAACCGACAGACTCGTCAATAGTAGTGGGTTTTTTGTCAATGCAATGCTGATGACGGTATCATTATTAGTCGGTCGGGTCGGTGAACTTACACCTTCCCTCTTTTTCCTCCATTTCGTTATACGATCGCAGCCAGACATTCAGACAGACATTCTGAATGACTTTTTTTTGCAGTGCGAAACAAATGTATGTGTGTTTCATCTCAAAAGTCTCTTTTAGCATTGACTCTAATTCTTTCTCCTGTTTATGAAGAAATGTACGTATTTACACACGCTGGCATTGATCCAGAGAGGTATACAGACTGCCATAGTGAAAAACTTTACTTGGCATTAACACTTTTTTCAAAACTTTTATGATGTACATATGTAATTGGTTTTTTCTCTTGGTGTCAAGAAATAAGTCGCATTTTCGTATGTAAATACGCATCAATAAGAATGCAAGTTTTAAGACAAAGGCTGCGCTTTCATACAGGATAGCAAACAAGAATATTTATCATGTGCCCCATGAGGAGCTACTAATTCTGACATCGTTTGTCGCTTTATATTTGATAAGAGCTTAAATTTGCAAATATTTTAATTATCCGGTTCTCTGGGTGCGCAATAGTAGCGGTATCCTGATGTGCACAGCTAGCAGCATTATGCGTGATAAGAAATCAACAAAACATGTTTGATTCATCGATGTGCGTGCTCCTTTACGCAAACATAGTAAAATTTGTTGTTGTGAATGGGCTTCAACGCTTGCTCTCTTTTATCCAACAAAAAATTTCATTAACTCCAAAGAGAAAAAAAACCATCATGACGCATGGCAGATTAGTGAGCATATGTAAAATTCTTGAACAGTAGACGATGCTGTGCTCCTGCAATTCCATTTGAACTTGTTCTCAGACTTTCGTTTCAACGAGTTTTGGTCATTGTTGTAACGTCTAATACTATTCATTGGTATTTATGGTTTTTGAGAGATGTTTACGTTGGCTTGTTCCATGTCCCTGTCTTCGATTTTATTAGGTATCCACCTCCTTCTTCCTACTACCTTATTTTTACGATCTGAAATAAATGCTCAGAAAGCAGATTCGTTTAGGTTTAGTTTGTTCGTAGTGGTAGTAGTGCTAGTACAAGAGATGATGCAATAACAATGCACATAAGATAAGATGTTGTAAATTTTAGATGTCATTCCAGTGCAGAATGTATATTAATGTGTAATAATAGAAGTCCACTGGTTCTACCATGCAATAAAATAACACGGCGTGTACTATTTATACATTTGCAGAATTGAAAAGGGAAATTTTACACCTACTTATATGCTGATTTTCCATTGAAGTAGCCGAAAAAATGTTTTGCTTTCGTATGCTGCATCAAATTTAGATTTTTTCACCAACCAGGCAGAATATTTATGGTCGTTTCAGAGAGTACTTATTAAACTAATGGACTACCTAATCCTTTGAAAGATTCTTCAAAACCAATTAACAAATGGATATAAAAATTTTAAGATGGTTTGCGCTCGCAAATATGCATATTTGATTTTTAAAAAATTTTATTATTAAAAGTGCTAAGAAATACAACGCATTTTCTTTTATGCCAACTACGCAAAATTTCAGTATTCATTGCACAAAGGGTTTCATTCTTCGATTATAGTGATGCTGATGACTTTTACTAGAAAACCTTAAGAATCATGAATATTCAATCGAAAATTAGCGAATAATACTTCTTTGCATAAAATTGACGCTTCAATGTGCACGTGTTAAGGATATATTGATTTTTGTCAAAATGTACGAATTGAATATCTAAATTTAAGGTTTTATTTGTCTTCCTACAGGCTTCTTAACGTTCGTGAACTGCTGGAATGTTAAATGGGCGACGCTTGTTCAAGATGTGTTCACTTACGCCAAATTAGTAGCTCTTGCGATCATCATTGCGACAGGATTTTACCAGCTTTATCTTGGTAAGTAATGTGATCTTATACAATAACTCTTTTCGCTTTCTTCACCATGCCGGCCATTATTATAATCTCTTCTGCAGCTCTGATTATCTCGATAAAATAAATGCTACAAGAACACTACTATACACCCGCTCATCCAAAAACTCTACTCCATATACCTACAAGATGATGTACACGGAAGATTCTCATAATCCAACCCACTATTTCTCACCCAACTACCCGAAAAGACCAGAAATATTTATGTACTTCATTACATTAACCACAAAGAATCCCAAATTATTGTCGCTTCTTATGTCTCGTTTTTTGAGAAGTGACTAATTGCCAAGTAGTAAGAACAGATGCGTAGTTGTCGCATGTACACGAAGCATGTAGAAAGATTTCCTGATCAAGAGACAATAATACATACGTAGAAGGGCATCACTGAGATTTACTTCTCTTGTAAAAAGACACACAACAGCTATCATCCACAGCCATAATAAATAAAATATTATTCATGCGTGTTAAGTAACAGACAGTCGTAGTTATTTATCTAGTCTGAGAATTTCAAACTGAAATCGGACTGCACAGCAACCGCACTTCTAAAACACTCTACAAGTCTTATTCCATTTATAAGAGAATAGAAGTAAATGAATAAAATGACGTTGCTGATGATGATGGAAATGGAACAGAATATTATATGCTTCTCACATCTCATTGTAGAGACGGTTATTATGTAAGCTATATGAAGGCAGAACAAGTGCCTGTCTGTTGGGAGAGAGAGAGTCAAGCAATCCTTTTCTTTTTTTCAGCATTTCATGACAGCTATTATAATTATGCCAATGGGCTTTTCTACATATATAATAATTTTTGTTGTGTCTCGGGTACAAGAAATAAATTATCTATGTGAAGCTGAGAATTAGATGTAGCTTTTAAGTTGTAACATTGTAAATGGTTGGCAAACATGATAAGCATCAATGAAAATTAATGACTGTTAATTACAGGACACACGGAGCACTTCACATTTGAGGGATCGGAACAAAACATGGAGAAAGTGGCGCTATCTTTTTACTCTGGTCTCTTCGCCTATAACGGATGGTAAGCTTTGTGGAGCAAAATAATTCCAAAATATACTGGCTGAATGAGTGTGTATTGCTATGGAACTAGATGCATTCGTATCCAAGTAGTTGTAATAATAGATCCAACTTTGCAATCATGACTTTTGCAGCTCATCAGCGTCATTAGTGCGAGCAACATTCTTTTCTTGTCTGCGATTCATGTTTTCCCATGATCCAAGTCAAAGTCCATACGCAACTTTGTTATGATAGTATTTGCATTACTGAGAATACTTTTTGCATGTAATTATGATCCCGTTCTAGTCTATTGCTAGAATTTTGGGATACGTTCCATTAGAAGTGAGAAATGAGCATAAATATTACGGACGTATTTAGCAATGTAACTTACAGTTAGGCCACAACATTTTCTGGACTTATGGAGTTTGCAACTTCAAAGATTTTTAGCAAAATTCGTGACTCCTTATTATTATCATTATGAGTATATTAAGCAATGCAAATATGCATGATTCTCAAAATGCCCCAAACTCCTAACATGTCTTATAATTCTGATATAGCCATGTTCATGTTATATTGGTGACAACAATACAATATTTGATTTGTGAATACCTTGTATCTATTTTATTAGTTTTATCATGAGTTAATTGTATTTGTTCATTTCTTTGTTGATTTCAGGAACTACGTAAGTTGACTTCAGAACAAGTAATGCAGCCGATTTTGTCACTTGAACAGAACGAAAACCTTACTACGTTTGTTTTTTTTTTTTCACATTTTACCTTACAAAGTCAATTAGTTTTTCATTTGTGTTTGCCTTCTTAATCAGAATATTGTTCTTGTATCCGTTTAAAATTTTAAAAAATCCTTTATCCAGTCTTTTCTTCGTGAAACTTACTTAAATTACGCTAATTTGATTTTTTCAATCGACAGCTAAACTTCATTATTGAGGAGTTGAAGGATCCCGTCAAGTAAGTGCATTGCAACTTTGTTGAATTGAAATGAAATAGAACAATTAAGAGCTCATATCATTATTAATTTACAGCATTACATTTCACTCATGTCCAATAAAGCAAAAATTCATAATTTTCAGAAATCTTCCAATTGCCATTGGCTTCTCTTGCATTCTGGTAACAATCGTCTACTTCCTCACAAACGTGGCGTTTTTCACTACTCTAAGTCCTGCAGAAATGCTTAACTCGGAGGCCGTTGCTGTTGTACGTAAAAGCTCAATTATCTTGTCCCTTTTTAATGTGGAATGAATACTCATTCTAAAGTTACTGCCGACTAGGCTCAGTGAAATCAAAAGACCAAATTATCTTTTATCTCAGACATTTGCAAATCACCTGTATGGTTCTATGGCGTGGATAGTTCCACTCTTCGTAGCAGCGTCCACATTTGGTGGCATTAACGGGATTCTGTTGACTTCCTCGAGGTATGAAAAAAATGAAATTTCGTTGGAGACTTTCCCTGAATAATAGAGTAATCGCCTGGTACCAAAATGAGTTGAGTTGAGGGAGTGGTGGTGGCGTATCCACGATGCACACGTATCCCATCAGAGAACCTCCCGGGAAATCATGATGAGGTCTTTCATTTGTGAATATGGATATCTAATATTGTGAATTATGAATAATCTTTGCAGATTATTTTATGCTGGTGCTATGGAAGGGCAAATGCCTGAGGTCCTTACCATGATTCAAACGGAAAAGCACACACCTGCCCCTGCAGTTCTCTTTGTGGTTAGTATGCCTAATTAGTAGTTTTCATGGAACGCACAATTTGCTGTATAGTTTTTTCAGGAATGCAAGACACAAAAATGCTGACAAAAAAAAGAATATCTGTTTAATTTTACATGACTTATAGGCTCTGCTATCGTTGGTGTATCTTGCGTCTCCCAACATTGGTGACTTGATCAACTATGTGGGCTTTGCAACTTGGGTATGTCAAATTGTTTTCAAATGTTATGTTAAAACATACAGATTTGAGAAAAAATCATCATTGGTATGCAAATGTTTTAAAACACTGTTCCTTTCAGTTGAGTATCGGAGTTGCAGTTCTGTGCATACCAATCCTCCGATGGAAACAACCCGATCTGCCCAGACCAATCAAAGTTAATATGTTTTATCCTATTATTTACATCATTGGTACTGTAATCATCACAGTTGTACCTATGTTTGCTGATCCCGTAACCACGGGTAAGTAGCTAATTTCAGTTTATCTCTAAAGACTAACCATGCCCACTGTTTCTAAAATGAAGTCAAGCAATAAGATGCCATTTTTTCTTAAAATTTGTAGGCATTGGACTTTGTGTGATCCTAAGTGCTGTTCCAGTCTACCTAATCTTCATAGCATGGAAGAATAAGCCAAAATTCGTGAGGGATGTCACTGGTAAGATGTACAACTTGCTTTTTGCACAAATCTGTGCCCTTACAGATCTCATGTTTAACAGTTTCGTAAGCTTAGTAATATTACCTTGTTTAGTACGCAATATATTAGTGCTTAATCATTTGTATTAATTGTAGTTAAGTTAACACGACTGGTGCAACACGCGCTTGTAGTTGAGTACCCGAAAGCATGGTATGCTCTAGAAAAAAATAGACGAACTAACAATAACGTGATTCTGAGTAGCGTAATGCAAAATCACAAACGGCAGAATAGATATGAACTGAGCCAAATGAGACAACCTTGCTTTTCCTCACCTTCCTGTGACGACTCCATGACGGAAATTAGGCTCACTCCTTTCCACGCTGGAATTGGAGCTACTAATGCGAAATCTCCACTTCCCACAGAGACCACTCATCTTCGGGCCAACGCAACAGGAGATTTCTTGACAGTACAAACCTTTTCTATGAAGCATCCAACTTTTCCTGTAGTGTAGGAGTGTACATGTAACTTGTAACGTCCCACTAATTAACCTTGTGTAGGTAACCCCTTTGCAGCATCAACAACCATACTCCAGGATGGAGGACCCTGGCCCAAGTAGACATGCTTTTGGCAGTGCTATAAAACCTAGCTTACCAATTAGCGCTAACAAGACTGCTCCTTATTGTCGTTTACCCTCCTCGGACTCAAGTAGTTCATTGCAAACTCCATAATTGCTTACTCGCAAATTAGCTAATCCCTATTTAATAATCATTAAATATAGAAAAACCCGCTTTAACGAAACGTATGCTTTAAACCTTCTAAAAGGTATACCATTACCATACCGTTTAATTAGTACTTGACAAATCAATTATTTTTCATTTTCCATTGCTATTTTTTGTGAATTGATCCAAATGTTGCATATTACATGTTTTATGTTCTCTTTCCTCCAAATTTATGTTTCGCTGTCTAGATTCATTTACGAGACTCACTCAGAAGCTTCTCATCGTGCTGAGACCCTCTTAAAAGCTTGCACTGCATTGCAAGCCACACACTTTTATAGTTAAAGCTATATAAAAGGTGTTTACAATAATAATTGATCCATTGACTCTATCAAAATCTTCCTCAAATATATAAAAAATATGTATGTTTGAAACAAAAATGAAATAAATTGGGTGCTTAATCGAATATTGTCATTTGATTTCTTTCAGGTTGGTGCACAAAATTGTGTCAGAAATTATTGATCGTGCTAGCTCCAGAACAACCTCAAAAGGTCTAACGTAATTATTTAGTGCGTCTTCGACTTAATAAAGTATAAAGTTGAACTATTTTCGGTATACCAGATATTTATATCTACATAGAAACAATTAAGAACTATATCGTAGTATACTTAGATGAGAAACCAAGGTTAATCTTAAATTAAGTATGATTGTTTCATAGTAGCATTTATATTTAAAAGTTTTAAGAATGTCAAGTGTGCTGTTAGGGATTAAAATAGATCGAGCAGATCAGATCATCTCGCTTGATGCTCGTTAACAGTAGAATTAATCACATCAGCCATTAAATTACGCTGCTTGTCCAAGTTACGTCGATTGAGTATCTTTATATCTTCAATTCTGACGTATCGGGAAAAAGATGAAGGAATCAGTTTTACTTTTAGTTATCAAAAAAATTGTATTCGGGTCTAGTGATGTTTTAGCTAAACAGTGTTTCCTCCACTTAATAATACTTTTATCGATTCAGTTGTGGGTTGGACGAACGTAGCAAGTCGGACTGAATAGATGACCAATCTTAGAGGAGTCCAAACTTATACTATAAAAATAATGATAATTGATGTATCTTTGATCTTGACATTTTGTCAAGTCATAACTGAAAAGTGATCTGTTTTACAAGTTTTATGAACAATATCATGCTTTAACAATGTTTAATCACTGTTTACAACGGAGTTTCTTTTCTTTCAAATTGTTGATTTAAATTTTAAAATTGTGTGTTCAAATGTTGCTAGCTGAAACAAATCACTTTATATAAATTAGTTTAGATTTGAGAAAATGGTGAATTTAGGTTATCTTTTCAATGCTGGCCTGAAGTTTAAATCGTAGTTAAAAGTGTAGTAAATCAAATCAAAGCCATCGTCAAGCAGAAAACTTGAAAAATGCTCTTTTGATATCAGAGAGAGAGGTGAAAATATTTTTATACGCTAAAAATACTTATTTACTATTTTAATGAACAAGTAGTGGCCTAGGCTTGGAATGATAAATATCCTGATTCCCTTTTAAAATGTCGTGTTTCTAAATGTTCTCTGTTATATTTACAAATAAGTCATAATAGTATAAGAGATATAATTTTAAACTGTACAAGCATATTATTTACTTACTATTAGTCTAACTGTTTGTTATTGCTTAAGAGCTTAGTGTTTAGCGCAATGTTTTAGTCATGTCGGAAAAGTAGTAGAAACTTTTTACAAGCAAATCAGTTTATCTATGCGTGGATTTGAAACTATTTCCCAAAGGCATAATATTAATGTTGAGTCACTATATTGCAATGCAGGCAGCTAGTGAAAGCGTTATTTTGTTTTTATTATGTGCGTCATTTATGAAACCGTTCTGATTTGCAAAACTTTGTTACATTTTAAATTTAATTTAAATGTTTTTCCTACATGTGGAATCTCAAAAAATTTTGTTGTTCATTGTTACCATCACAACTTTTATTTTACCATCATTTATCATTGTACAATCTTTTCATGAAAATTATAATGAAGATATCTTACTTTTATGTTTGTGCTTTTCATTCAATTTAATTTCTTACATTACAGATAGACTCATAACTATAACTAGTTACAGGAAATTACGAAGCATATATAACATGCTTATTAAATGGATACAAGGAAAGTTTGTATGGTGCATGACGAATTTTCAGTACAAATACGCATCGTCTAGAAACTTTATAGCCGCCAATGAGGGTTAAATAGGAATAAAATTAAACTAGATTTCATAAACTCTACACATTAGATTAATTATTACAAAAAGTAGCATAGACTCGTACAAATGATGCAGTTAATTTACAGTGTTAACTTTGGTGTAAGCTGTACGTATTCATTCCTTATTCCTAAGTTTAGATCGTCCTCCAGCTAATCTGCGAACATACTTAACAATTTATTTAGTTATCTATTTCTTATGCGTTAACTATATATTTTAACAAGAGGAGATGGGCAATCAACGAAAAAATGACATCACAGAACGCTAAATCAAGGCTACACCTCATTTTTGTAGGATCAATGTAAAGGACAATAACTTGACACAATAATTTTCAAAACAATATGTATGACTGCATACAGATTTAGAGCTGACATACTTGTAAAACAATGCATACAATCAGAAGTAAATACCCAAACAATCAGTAATAACTGTATTAAAGGTAAATACATATTAAAATATTGAATAAGATATGAATCTGGTGCTTCCAGTTTACAAATTAAAGTATATCCACAGTAAAATACATATACAATGTTTGAACAAATTGATGGCTCGGAGAAAAGATGAAAGTAAAATGCCAGTCACACGTGTTAAAAAATGCACTGTGTAGTAACTCCTAAATTCAAAAGTAGACTTTCTTTTCGATATAGCCGATTATTATTTATATCCTAAAAGTTTACAAGCACATGTTAACGCCAAGTCACCAACGATATTTTGGCACAATCCACCTTTCAAAATGCCATATGAGGTCTTAAGGCAGAAATTCCCCTCCGTCCGAGAATGAACGAGGTCTTTTGCTTTGTTTTTTTTAACTGAAGCCCATCCGGCAATGATATTTATTATTAAGTAATTAATTCGAGTGACATTGAGTTTTCTATACCTAGCCTCTTCTGACCCATCCCACTAGTAAAACTATAATAGCAATCGTATCTGTGTTGTGCACGTTTTCTATTTGGTTTTTGCAAAATAATTATGTTAATAGATGCTAAATGCTAACATATCAAATGTTTTCCTCGTTAGATAGAAATACATACTGGCCTATTTAATTCATTGTTATAGCTTTAGCATGATTTCGTTAACAATGTATATGACAAGCCTACAGAAGCTATTGTTAAAGCTAAATTACGCGAAGCACGTAGTAAAAATTGTAGATGCACAATTATCAAATGCAGCATTCAAGCAGCTTCACTTACAACTACTTCCCTTATACTCTATGCTGCACTGGAACTGACCATCGTTAAATATCATTTTACCACACAAAATAGTCGACAACTTATCAGTGTTGCCTAGCAAGTTCTAATTACAATATATGTTTATGTATATCACCACTATAATATTAATAATTATCAAAGGTTTGAAAACTGGATATGAGTGTAACTGATTAGTACATAATAAACCGTTTAATGTTAATGTTTTCTATGAACTACTTGAATGAAACGGTGCAATGATGAATTCTACATCATTCATAAGTCGTGTAGTTTATGGTTCCATCTTGGCATCAAAAATTTCATAAGGGTCGGGGCATTTCCCTTCATCATAACACATTTTTCTAAACCAGTATACATCCATTTCTGTTCGCTGCTGTGGAACTAGCTTAATTTCATTTCCGGACGAATCCTAAGCAAAAAAAGAAATACAAAATATTATGACTGATTTGAAAACCTTGTCGATTACAGGAATAGTTTCAAATAAAAACACCATTTGGCTGACCGACATCATACGGTACCTACCTTCAGCTTCGGATCATAGTCGTAAAACACCATGTTGGCAGTTTCTGTGGAATATACAGTTAAAATTCTGGGGAGCATTGTCCCATTGATGTAGGATTTCATCCAGGGTATTGGAGGGGGAAGAGTAGTCAAGTCCATGAAGGTCTTCCTGTTTTCTTTTTTGTTGACCTCTGCAGAGCCTGGCGACATATTACTGTCACTGTCAATATTCAGAGGAGCTTTAGCTGGTGACGGACTCGCCACTGGAGCAAATGAAAGAGAGGCCCCCTTGCCCATTTGAAGCAAACGTCGTCCCTTCACTTGACGTCCACTATTGGTCACAGCTATAGTGCTAACTGGCTGAGTAGATATTAACTATAGATATGGAATAGACAAAAATGGTTAACAATATTTCTAAGATGCTATCTCTGAGTGAGTAGAATCAGATTCTTGGAACTACGTAAATTCTAGAGTTTACACGAAATAGGAAGTCTTACCGTTTCATCGAAGAATCCATCCCGTTTTGACTGCTTTCTTTGGTAGAGTTTTAGGCCCTGCTCATTAGTCATTTCTTGTATCCAGTCAGAAGATAATTTATCATACTCCATTTTTAGAGAGAAGCACACATTTACAGCCTTCCGTTTCAGCTTCAAAGGCGAAAGTCTTTTCTTCTTCGACTCTTTCAGTTGCTCATACCACGCTTTCATCGTCTTCTTGAAAATATCCTCCTTCGAAAATTTGAGCTTCAGACGCTGGTGTCGCTCCTTCTGCTGTTCTTCCAATCGTGCAGCCCTTTCCTCCTCCACCACCTTCGGTCGTTTTGCAGAGGGCAGCATAATTCAACCGTCAACCTTAAAAAAGACAGGATTAGGATTACCGTTAAACACTTACGTCATTACGTCTACAAACTGCCTATTATTGGAAAATACATCAGCATTCAAGAGATCTAAAAATAACTACTGGTAACTGTGGACGCACCTGCAATCGCCGCTGTTCAGTGTAGACTTTTCAGCTGATTTAAACTGGAAGAATAACCTTATCGACCTTGTTGAACCTTAATTCTCTCGTAATTCAAGTATCAGCGTAATTACTAACAAGCACCGAATGACAATAGATATTAACTCAAGATGAGGTTTGAGTTTGACCAAAACTCCAGATTTAGGTTAACTTCTGTTCTGTTGTTGTTTACCAATCGGCTTCTCTACTCAAGATCAACTTCATCACACAATCGACAGTTTAACACTGTACTGATTCTTGATTCACGTTTTGACCACAAAAATACACCACACTTCACTCAGCATGTAGCAAGTTGAAAATTCAAGTTCTGAAAACAATTTATTTGCATGGTCACATTTTACCTATTCACCCAAACGAATACAAAGTAGTAACTCTGCTGCTAATCTGATTAACAATCTGGCACAACAACCGACCCCAAGACAAGACACGTTTCCGAGATAAATTTCTTCTGTTACGTTGTTGTACCGTCATTTAAGTAACTTTTCTCAGATTCTGCTCTAGATATTATAATTACGTGAGGTTAGTGCGGAATGACAACAATGCAAACAATCCGAATAGACGGAACATGAGACAAGCCCATCTTCAGTGGTTTGTTGGTGTCTTTCGCATGCAATTCATATTCCCGAATAGTTCCTATTTGCATAGGCAGGATGCAGCTGGGTCGCCACTCGCTTGAGAACAGTTTGTTAGGTCGCAGGTCGCATGTTGCATCCAGAAGAGCTAGAGAAGCCTGCTCAGCCTAGCTATTCTACACATCTCCGTCTCCTCTCGTATGTCTCCTCTCCATTCCACGCACAAAAGCAATTTGCGATGATTTCTACATAAGATGCTTTAATTGCAGAAAAATTACACGAAACCACCAAACTACAGGGTGGAATTGTAAAAATTATGGATTTTTATGCAAACGTAACAAAAATTGCAACATGGAAGAACGAAAGTCGACTTTTACTTTGTCTAAATAAACTTCAATATTTGTTACACCTTCTCATTTTTTCTACAAAAATCTAAAATCTGAAGTACGCTTTGCACGACAAAATTTTACCCAAATCTGGAGCATTTGTGTACACCTTTTTTGCATATCATTAATAACAAGAGTTTGAATTATTTCTGAATCGATGGGCATAGTTGGAAAATAACTGCTCGACTGTCATTACGACTTTACGACCACTCACCAGTGTGCACCGTAAAATACCAAATAGACGCCCCGGTGTCTATTTTCTCCGCCAATGTTTTAGATCATAGACGCCGAGCGTCTATTGGGAGAGGGCGCGGTTTCGGGACAAGGTGTCTATTTGGGATTTTACGGTATGCCTGTTTTTGCGATAACTTACATACGTAAAACCAATGGTAAAGAGCTTCGAACATCATGCATGGTCATTATGATTGTGAACTACAGTTTTATGACTTTATGAAATGCTTATGGTTAACTCAAAACATCGAGATCTGTGTATTATTGAGAATTGCATGCATGCCTTTATAAATAAGAGATCAGTACTGCCATTTAAATGCATTGAAATATTTTTGTAAATACCAAGACGACTAACTCGGTGTCATTAATGCTGAATCCAGCAGTTCCATTTCCAGCACCACGTATCACATAGCCCCATTTAATCTGCTAAGCACTAGAAAGCACTGCGGTTTAGTCAAGCCTATTGCTAGTTATGCTTTTAATTTTCGTTTTAGTTTATTTGCTTGTATGACGTTCAAGAGGTAATTGGTTCATTCCTCTCAAAATTGAAATTGACTTGATTAGCGTAAGAGATTCAAAAGCTGGTTACTGGTGGTAATTTTTTTGTACTTTTGTGGTTGAATGTATGATCACAGCTTTAAATAAAAATGCCCGTCTCTGGCGATCGATCCATCCAGAGGAAGAAATATAGGAAGGAAGAGTGTGTGGAATCGAAATATGAACATTTGGCACAGCTTTAGAGGGCAACAACACAATAACTTTTCTTGGCCTCTACAGAGCGATAAATTAATAAAGGGAGTGAATGCAGAGATTTTTTAAGGTTTAGAGCGCACAATAAAATTCCCAAAAGCGATAGATTTAAATTGTGATTGATAACTCTCTCGATATTATCTCTTTATTTGGTCGTTTCTTCTCTTCCTCAGCTTTTATTTTTTTCAGATGTTGAGGTTCCCTCTAAACCATATATAGGTATTAGCACACCACAGACTTGATATTTTTGTACTCCGTATTTTTTGGGTTTCTTTCATGATGTTGCAGGTCCTAGTACTCCAAATAGAGATTCTTACGACGGTTTGTAACATCATTTTCTGGCATTTATGGAAATGAATGGATTGTTTTTTTCAGTGGATTCACTTATGCTTTGATTTAGTGCACTATCATTTTAAGCTATGATTTAACTACTACATGAAGCAGCCTTGAGAAAAAATGTTTAGAAATGAAAGTATGTATGTAAATTATTACCCATGGTCTACTTTATTCAAGAATGCGTGCAAAATACATATTACGAATGTCTTTTTGAGCATTTCGAAGTGTCATAGAAATTTACATTAAAATTTGTCCCGGGTCCTGTAGAATGTTTTCGTGCATGCATGCTTCGAATTTGCATGGAACGCTGATTTAAGCTTTTAAAATTCCTTTTAATTAATTAGCATTTTTAGTATTATTTGCAGTCCATTGGTATGGCATAAGTCAATGTAAACTGTTGATTGATTACTACAAGAGTAAGTTTACAATTGAAAGTAAAAGTAACGTTTTGTATACAAGAGGACCAAAAAAATTGGGGAGGAAGGGTAAAAGTAGCAGCAGATGTCCTCGAGTTTCTATTCATTGTGCATTGCAATGAATTGAGTGCATGAGCTTTGAAGCAAGACAAAGCATTTATATGGGGCAACTAGAGGCAAATAAATGCTAAAAGCAATGCTCACATGAAAACCAGTTTATGTCGATAATCCATAAGATTAGTCTCTGGGGTTTCGAATTTATGAACTTCATGATGTGCTCATTGTCGAATAAACGGTATATTTTAAAATAAGAGCAAAACGTAAAGAGTTCACATCTTCCACTAGTTAAGATGGAAGTAGGAATTTCCTAATGCATACATCGTACGACATGTGAGCTGCTACTGCTAAATTATGAATTTTATTACTACCTAACGGGTTAATAAATACGTAATAATTAATAATTACGTCAATAATGTATGTTTAGATGAATTAAGTATGCTTGTATGATGGGTTTTCATATTCAATATCTAAACATAGCCCAGCGAGAAGAACTTGCCCCTTTATTATGGAAAGCGAGGAGTAGGAAGATGTTTTTTGATACTTGACAAGGAAACAGTATCGTCACTTGCTTTAGGATAAAGAAATTTCTTGTTGAGTCCACTAATAAGACAAAAGTCATGGAAAATATTTGCTGTTTTTTCCCTCACGCCCAAACGATTGTCTTTTAACTCAAGAACAGATATGAATGACAATTAAAATTAAAACATACCACAATTCACGAAATTGGAGTACAAGAGCCCACAAATTGCTCTACAATTAGCAACTTAACTTGTTTTATGTTTGTCAATACAGATACTTGAAACAATAGTAATGTAGCCTGTTGAAACTTTGGATAAATGATTAAATGACAATTAATAGTTGCACCTTTTGATTAGCGGAAATGAGGATAAAAAGCAGGAAAGTAAAAAGTGCCGTAGCTGTAGTAACATAGATCTTACGTCATTTTAATGCAAACAACATATTATTCCATGTTGCTGTTACATTATAATTACACATGAGATCGCATCATTCTACCCTCACACTCTTTCAAGTCAAAACTCTCTCGATTATACGAGAGAGAAGTGAAAGAATAAACACAAAGTGATGATGGTAAAGAGATAATATTGCATGGTAGCTTTTCCTTTGTGAAGCATGCAATAAGTTGAAAAACGTGGGCATGAACAAAAGTTCTCTAGTGAATATATTTTTTTTATTATCCACCGCTTTTTCTCCTCTCATGTTTGCGTTTTATATTAAAAGGTATTTATGAGTAATGAATGACCTTAACTAGGAACTAACAGTTGTGGAGGGACGATTGGCTTGGCTTTTGGCTGTAAAGAAACAAGAATCATGTAAAAAATTAGAGTTGAAAGCCAAAGTGCGGATGGCCATGGTTCATTTGATCATTCAGCTTTTAATTTTCTACTAATTAAGTAAAATGCTTCTGTGGATCCTCAGACATGCAATGTGTGTTCGGTATGTGTGTAATATGCATCTGCGGAGCGAGAGAGAAGCGATTATGTACATATTTCATAAGGACTGGTGATGTCAGAGAGTGAGAGAAGATCAAAACCCATAAAAAGTCTTTCATTACAGAAATTACCTGACGACAAGAGCAATATACTTGAGCACATCCCTCTCTCTCTCTCTTTCTCCTCTACTCACTCTTTCTCTCTGCGTGTCTCTCTCTCCTCACCTCAATAAAAAGAAGTAAGTAAAGTACCACTTTTTCCTATCGTTTTTCCACACTGTTCCGTCCTCATCATCATTGCATCAACCATCATCTTTTTTTTCGGCAAGCACTTCTTTTCCCCTCTTTTACAGGAAAAAATCCATCCTGCACGCATTCAATTAACTTTGTTGCTTTCACAGGAAAAAATTGTTGATGGTTCAAATGAAATTACTATGGAGGTACTTATTGCTTTTTTACTAAATGCATGTATACTTGTACATGTTATCAGTCTATTTATGGTAAATACAGTAAATAAATGTTTCATTTGGTGGAGAGTGGTATAAAATGGTTGTGTATTTATTATTATACGCCTAAATGCATTAAGCATATTGAGTCTTGCTTTCATTGATGTTTTTTAGGTTGTATTATATGTAATAGCAGCTTAGAGAAATGCTCCTGAACAAAAACCACTGCGTATTAGCAATAGTACTGATGATCAAGCCAAGTAGAGTTTTTTGTGATGCTGTTTATATAAGTGGACGTTTTATGATATGTGTACTTCCCTTTCAGCATCAGCACTACAGACAGATTTGATTTCAGTTTCTCTCATTCAGCTTCCACTTTTTCAACTTTTCTTTGAGTATCTTTTTTTATTTTATCTTTTTGTGCTTTCATGGTGTGTCACTATTACCAATTTTCATCTCGCGTGAGACCGTGCAAACGTAGTTGTATGGACGGTTGACGTGGAAATGGAAGGATGATAAAAATAATATCAACTTTGAGGGTATTATTATGCTTTTGTTCAGTCATCTTGTTCCGCTTATTACTCATCGAAAACAACCTATAATAATGTTTATATGTGTATGCACTCATTAGATTATGGTCAACAAGTTTGAAAAAAGACCAGACTCCCAGGCAAGGACTCATAATGGAAACTAAGCAAAAACAAATTATGTGAACGTTCATCCTTTTACTTCTCATTAAAATGTTAAAGTTGAACAATAATACGTTAGAAGTAGTATGCTCTATAGAAAAAGTTGTTTTGTAGAGGCAATCGTCCAGTCTATTAGGAAAGAAAGTAAATGGTCCATCCAAAAGCAAATCACTGGATAATATGGCAATGTTTTCATTCCGCCTGATACTGACCTCTTAGTATTGATACTGACATTGTTTCAGATTTTCCAGTATTAGAAAGTGGATCTTCTTTACAAATCTGGTTGTCTTACTTTGGAAGAAAATTGACCTAACATGATCTGACAGGATTCGAGTGAGACATTCAAGCATAATATTATACAGTTTACACAACAAAAGGGCGATATATAAGTCATCACTGGGATCACTGGATACAAGTTAGTACACGAACTTTTCTACTAGTTCCGAGTAAATGCACTCGTATATGTGCATATTTACAAGTAGAGCGACTATACACGTTAATGTACTTATGTGTTTATAGTTTATAGACTTTTCGAGGACTGAACAATTTCATTTTGCCTGCATCTCGTCCACATTCCACATCTCGACAACAAATCATCCAACTGCATTCTCCAAGGAACTAAAAAGTTTTCTCTTGTTCGTAATAATAATACATCTTGAGAGAAAAGAAAGGGGGAAACGAATCGGAGAAAAAAAGAAAACGAAAAAAGGTTGAATTGGAATCAGGAATTGAATGGCCATCATCACATCTGCTCTTAAAATGGTGTTTCCACTGAGGAAAAGGGAGACACCAGCAGATTTAGGAATGACAGGCTAAGAAGGGAAACAGTAGATGCAGCAGCCAACAACGACACATGCAATCATCACCCTTTTTTCCTTGAGATAAGCCTAAAAATATGTTGAAACGTACATCACATACTCACGCCACCAAACACAGATCCTATGAAGACATCTACACATTCTTTCTTTACTTAAGACACAAGTTGTAAGAGAGAAAAGGAGGATGGAAAACGACGAAAAAGTCGAAATGGTTTGCTACCAGTAACAATAAGAGCCTAACTTGGTATGTATTTATGGAATAGAAAGGGATAAAGGGAAAGAAAGGAATATCGTGTAAATAAAGTTGCATCTTACATACTTCCTTCACACACACCAACATTCATATAGAGAGCAATGCGATATGTACTCACAACAATAATCTGATCTGATCACAATCACCGATATATATTGTGAAAGTTATTTCAGAGTGAAAAGCTATTTTATTCATACCCAAAACAGAAGGACTTACCATACATCAGAACACATGCACAGGAAAAAGAATGTACTCTAGAGATTTTATTTTCTGCAAAGCTCCGACTATCTCTGATGTTGTTTCACTGATAACAATAGAGGATATGTGTGCTTACCAGTTGTTCAAGCTGTGAAGGTGAACTGCACAATAAATAAAAGAAATAATAAGGATGACCACCAACTCTACCTACCAAACTATATCTCACATTTCACTGGCATTTTCCCCTCTGAAATACTAGAAGATCATCACGATCATCATCACATTATAAAACAAGAGCAGCGTAATAGTGTGTGCGGAATAAGAAATCGTTGCTGGGATTAGAAACAATCCTAACACAAATCCTTTGTTTTTCGTCTTCCCTCCCTTCTTTCCTTTTCGTTGGAGAGGCATTTGATTTAAACTTTTTCTTCATCTGTGAAAATACATTGTAAAGTATTTCTTAGCTACGATTTTCTGGGAAGGAGACATGATTTTATTCTTATTTTGAAACTTCATGTTTACTTTAATTTTTCTCTTCAACCATATCAAATGTCACCTCTCCGAAACAACTAGTCTATGCGTAAATTTCTAAAAAAAAAAAAAAAAACCTTTCTTTTCATTCTTTATTCGTCACTCCTTGTTGGTCTCTCGTTTTTCTTTTACCTTGTTTTCTGCTTCACCAATCGTCATATTAATCATAGCAAGACTCTGTTTGTTCAATTATGTTTTGTGTAACATCCTCGTATAATTTTGTTGTTTTCACCCCACATGTTTTCCTCTTGAAAAGCTGGTTTTTAAAGAGAAAGGAGGAGAGCAGCAGCGACACTATCTTGAAAACATGAATAAAACTGTAGTGGCATTTAACCTGAAATATGCTCCACTCTCACCCTTTCCCTTTCAAAATAAATGAATCGAGTCATCTCCACTCTTTCTACTAAAAATGGGTATAGACGAAGATTTCGCTTCTAGAGAAACCAAAGGTGACCTTACAACATGTACATATACACAGACACACATGCTCTACCATCATGATAATCATTGCCTTTTGCCATCACAATTACCATTGTCATTTCGACGAAGATCATACTTACCAGGAAAATCCTTCCTACTTGTATCACACCATTTAGGACGACTGAAAGAAGAAGAAAATTTACTTTGGATGACTTGCCGACTTCAAACAAGCAGAGGAAAACTTGTAGTTATTTAGGTGTAATGTTAGACGATACCATAGGAAAGATTGGGTGTGTAATTTTCTATTTGCTCCTCTCCTCCTAATATCTAGTGTAATAGACAAAGAGACACTGTGTGTCTACGACCATCTTGTTATAACATCTCGTCAGTAAACTAGCTTTTAGGGGGAGAGGGAAGATGGAGAAAATAGAGAGAAAATGCCACAAAAACGGGGAAAGCTTTGAAGTAGAAAAAGATGTAGAGAGAAAAGGCGAAAAAGAATCAGTAGTAGTATTAAAGAGGATGATAACTGAGTTCTACTTTCTTTTTTTCTTTCCAGCTGAGTCACTTACTTAACGCTTCACCTTCTTATTTTCTCCTAAACTGTTGAAGAAAAACGAAAAAGGAAATATTACTCCTATTGTCGTTGGTACTTATTATTCTTCTGGTGTGTGTCTCTCTGTGTTTGCAGTCGTCACATTATAGGAGAATTTTCCACTCGACAAAAAATAGAGTGAGAGCGAACCCTATAAAGCTCTGATAAAGCTTTAGCTGTCTCCGGGCTCCTCATGCTTCTCTTCCTCCCTATAAAAATGTATAGGATTGACTTCATTTTAAATAGCTTCTCTTTTTTCGGGGGAGGGAGTCACATGAAAATAGTGGAGTTTTAGCCTTATGGCTGCTTACTTCCCTTTCTCCAAGCAAGAAGATTCATGCCATCTACTAAACTCGCTAAACTTCTTTTACTTATTTCACAACATACAGACATACTCGATATAGTATGTACGCTGAGACGTAAAGATAATTTGTTTATATAGGTATATATAAAGTTGTTAGAATAAAAGTAGGTAGTAAAAGAGATAGAAAAAAGGCTGGAAAAATTACTTCTCGTTTTCTTTCCAGCGAAGCCAATAAGATTAGGGAAGAAAATAGAGTCATTTTTGGGTGTGGTACTCAAGAAGACGATGCTGATAAATGCATAGACATATGTGCATTTATCTATAGTGCTGGTGTCTACTTCCATGAATCTATGTATACCTAAATGGTATTCGTTTGAAACTGGAAGAGATGTTTTCTTTTCACAACAACTACTAGGCGAGACTAGACCACGCTCACGTATCACTGTGGTGTGATGAAGATGATGATGCGATGATAATGCTGCTTGCTCACTGAATTTCAAAGATGCTCTATTATGTTTATCAGGTTGGCTGATTTGCTTTTCTCTTCGCTCTCGGTGAGCTCCTTTCTCTTGCTTTTCCTCTCTCTATTATGGCATTACTTATTTTATTGCATTGGTGATGTAAGTAAACCGCATTATTATACAAGCTGCTTTCTAAAACATTATCATCTTCTTCACTAGCATCATTGTCTAGTTAACTTTTTTGTTTACCTCAGAATGTTGTATAATCTCGTATACATTTACCAAATTGGAATTTGTAAAGCGATCCGTTCTTCGTGTGCTCGTGCAGAAAATGCTGTTAGAGAAGATAATTTTTTGTGGCTTTTCACCTTGCACCCTTAAAGAAAATTTTTTTTAACCCGAAGTGTTCATTTGCGAGGAAAATCCGGTAGACTTTTATGGAAAGTGAGTGGGTAATGTTGCCTACTATATACCTACCTTTAAAAAATGCCAAAGATGTATAATAATACACACATCCTCATTGCCTTTAATGGTAAGTAATAACGACTACTGCAAAGACATGATGCATAGTGTAGTAAACACTTGATATCGTCCCTACAAGTAATTTAGAAATGACAATATAATAAGAGCACCCTTTGGGGCTCTTCAAAAAAGTTTAAATCTGGGACGCTTTCTTAGAACAGGTAATCTAATGCTATGTTTTTTGAATTGTGCTGTCGTGCTATTGATATAATATTGTGTTCTGGTATAGAATATTTGCAAATAAGACCATCGATATCAATAAAATTTAGAAGCGGAAAGTTATTTTTAAGTTGTCATGCAAAATAAGTATGCCTACCAAATACCATTTTTAGGTTTCTGAGATCTCTCTATATATATCGGGTTCGTTGAGTTTAGCAGCAATGAGTTACAAATACATGAAACTTTTTAAATGAAATTATGACTGTTTTGAACAAAAAGATTTACTTCGGCATATGATGAAATATGAAAAAATTATTTTAACTCCCTAAGTGTATCTCACGTTCCTCATAATTCCTACATTTGAGATATTGTATTTCACAACACAACATAAACATAAACTACTGTAAAATTGGGAAAATGAGAACAGCACTACTGTACTTCTAGCTCCATAATATTAGTTATATTTATTTATGTATAGTGTTTTTATACCGACGGTATTTGTGAGTGGTCACTAAATGATCTCTGTAAAGTAGATGAAGTAACGGAACTGAAGACGCAAAAGGAATAGACGTATCTAAAACAAATATAATGCTACACAACTTTCGTTGGTAACACTGAAACCTAATGTGGGTAATTGCGTATTTTTACCTTTTTGCAAAAACATAACAGAATCATTTTCTGGCTTTACATCATCCTGCAAATGTACAGTAAATGTACTTGCCATTTTTAAACTTTTCCAAAATCCTGTTGACATGGAGATATTATTTCTGTCTTTTGTGTTCCAAAGTGCTGTAGACTTACCCCTTCTCTTGATTTCCTAATTGGCTCTCCGACATTCTTATGATAAAAACGGAGTTTGTTGATACATTAGTTGTATAATGAAAGTATGGAAGACGGGATTCGATTCAGTAATGCTGCACAAAACCAAAGGTCATTATTCAAATTTTTTTTTCTCTCACGTACACGATATATTTTTATTGTGACACGTTGTTGGCGTACCCGGTACAATAATTCATGTTACATCTAATAAACATAATATTTTATACTTACACTAACATTAAAACCACATCCGCTCTTACATTCAAGCACAAAAAGATAATGTATGGCATGATACCATGTAAATGGATGTGGGAGGAGGAGCGCATTTTCTTTTCTTAATTCAGGGCAGCGAATGCAACAAACTTTTTCACAACTGAGGACTGTATCATTAATATTTTAATATTATTTTATAGTTACTTTTTATATTAGCTCCGTATTATTATAGTGGTTTGTATTTCCATAAGATCTATTTATGTCTGTGGCACAATTGTAATCCAATTTTATTTGAAACTATTATTTTTTCGCCAAAAAAGTTAGCAGTGATATGATACGTATACACAGTTTGCAGTTTTGCATTACCGCATTATTGTATTGGCTGACTTGTAAAAGATGTTAATAACCTTTAAAACTTCTCTTTAAATGTGATACAGAATAAGAATGAATGATGATTTTCAATAGATCCAAGCAACCACACAGGGAAGGATATTTTACCTTTTACCTAAATTGTTTTTCTCTATTGTAAACGGCAACAAATATTATTTGAAATTGTGATGCTATTTAACATTTTAAATAAACAAGTTCTAATAACGATCGTGGGTGCATACTAGAATGTATTGCATTTAATGGTGAATGGCACGTTAATAAATATATATGTGTGAATTGATTGTATGTTCAGCGAAAATTTGCTTGCAGTTATGAAAACATGATAATAATTGTACACACTACTATTTATACCTACGTTTCTGCTCTTACGGAGTGAAATTAATGACTCAATTAGGAAAACTGATTTTAACACTAACAAAAACTACCTGTTCTATAAACCTTGGACTTAAACTATTCCCGACTTTTAGAACAAGTTGTATAGCAACCCGTTACAGCTTTTGTTCCAGTTTAAAGTTTAGTGACTAAAATACTTCTACTGTTTTATGTGAGTGCAGCATGTGCATTTTATTTAGGCATTGTATAAAATAATCTGGTGAAGAAGAACGCAACATAATTACTGCAAGAATTGTGCTGTTCTTTAACTTGTTGTAAGTTTAACGGACGGCGGGGCATTATAATACAAACTAGAATTTCCCTTCTCCTCAGGCGAATAATAAGGATTTGTTGGTGGAGCACTATATCGAACTGTCTCTGCGAGAGAAATGTAATATCGTCTTGCTATTTATTAAATTACTATGTAATGCTGCGTCAAGCCAGAACTAATTTTTTTTTGTTTGCATGCATTCCTGTACTTACGAACGTTCCTAAATCTGTACAGTTACTTTTTGTGCAATATGTGGCTGATAAATTGTTGTACACAATGCATTAAATTATTATTGGTGAAATGAAGGGAGTGTGTATAGGAATCTATTGAAAAACTAGAAATATTTAAATATGTTGTATTCAATGTCAATACAATGATTTAGCTTGAAAAAACGGCCATGTTTACAAAAGAATTTTGAAAATCCAGTTTCTTTGATAGCATTAGTTTTGTTTATCGAATTGATAGCTATTCTACGAAAACACTCTGCTCTTGTTTGCAATTTCAAAAGATACCATGCAATAAATACCATGTACCTCTGATTCCTTTATAGATGAAATCCTTTGATTTAGAGTAGTCCTAATGATATCCTTGTTGTATGCGATGACATGACATGGAGCTAAAAGTTGGTTTTTGTGATGATGATGTGATAAATTGTAATGGGCTTATTTTGATCTTAATTCAATCAAACCAGAGAGGGAAGTTGTTGCGAGCTGCGAGACTGTGTGACAGGAGACGAGGAGTTGACGGAAGTAGGCGATACCCCGAACTGTTGATAGTAAGGGATGGAGTATGATGACGTCAAGTTTTGATGGGGAGTACTAGAATTTGTAGAATTGCTAGAGTCCTGTGCTGAATGATGGGCTTCGTGGTACAAAATAGGAACACGAACCAGACGCTGTGCAGCATGGGCCATATTTGCAGCTTCGAGCTCAGCGGCAAGTTGGCGTTTCCATTTGTTGCGCCGATTTTGGAACCAAATTTTTACCTGCGCATGAAACAAAAACATTAAATGAAAGGGGGTTTCAAAACATTTATAAAGGACGCCAATTGCACAGCCAAAATTTGTGTTGGATGCATGTATTTTGACGTAGGGGTCAATCATGCTTAAAATGAGGAATTCAACTTGGTTCTTCTCACTTTTAGAAAACAGTAGAAAAATACCTCACCTGTGTTTCAGTCAGATGAAGTGAGGCAGCTAAACCTGCCCTCTCACTACTTGACAAATAGCGCTTGACATCAAATGTTGACTCTAGTTGGAAAACTTGACTTCTCGAGAAGACCGTTCTAGTTTTTTTCTTCCTCTTGCTCGCTCCTCCGTTGATGTTGCTGTTGCTCGACTGTGAGCTAACCGTCATACCAGATTTACTTCCAGGAGTTCCTTGAGGCGAGGATGTTGTTGCGGCACTGCCAGAGGTAGCAGAGCCACCTTTCTGAGCATCCGATTCGAAATCATTGCCATCATCATCGCTATCCTCCACATCCACCGGATCACCAGACTTGTTCCCCCTTCCACTACTCAGCCGAATGTTGATGGAACTGGCTCGAGAGTTGGGCCGACTATCTGAAGAGCAGCAGTCTGAAGCTCCTGTCTCCGTCGGTGACTTTTGTTCAGGTCTCACTGCAAAACAAATAGGTAAACATCCCCTTTTCATCAGACCTTCTGTCACTTTTCATCAACTCAAACACTGCCAAGGAGCAGCAAACCAACCCTACTTTAACTCTATCGTCTTATCTGATACACTTTCGCTCAAGAGCATCCAAATCCTGACTTTATTTTTCTCATGTCTACAAATATGTGTATTTTTAGTTGGTATATTATACATCTAGGTATATAATATTTATATGGAGTGCATTATGCATAACTGACTCGTCGCGATAAAGACATTTGACAAGGTAAATAAACTTACCGAGTGGCCGATGTGTTCCTTGATGGGCTGGAGGTGGAGATCTGCTTAAGTCATTATTGTTATTTTGATGCGTCGTTAAGCTTACAGGTTGTGGAAGAGATGTCCAGGGATACCAACAAGCTGCTGATCTTTGAAAGTCACTAGCTCCATATAAACTCAGGATTGCGGCAGAGTGCTGTGGTGAAAACGCTAAGGGAGAGACCAGCCCCAATCTGCAATAAATGAAAGTTTGAAAGTTTATAATTTGTTCTTTCACGAGAGCATTAAGCTTTGGCGAAATCGAAACTTATATCAATTTTGTAGTGATAGCAAAGCATTGGAATTCTCATGTAAAATCCAACTTCCAAAAGTGTAATGCAAGTCGATAATTATAATTGTTTTGCAACTGTGTAACAAAAATATTATCGATTTCGGTGATCTTTTTTGCGTTCAATTTCAAGTAATTGCTCATCGTTTGTTAGAAGTGATATACATACATATGTATCAACAAACTTTTTACATGCAAATTTTGTTATAAGCTTTAATAAACAATTTTGCGTCATTGTCTACTCTTCTTAGTTGCCTCAATCAAGGGGAAAAGAAAAACAAACATGCGTTTAAAATTGTTATGAAATTTCTACTGTCACAACTAATTAGAAGATTCAACGAGTTCCCTCAAAACGAACCGTGAAAAGTAGGTACCTATGCTAAAAGTTTTGCGTCCGCGTCCTTGAACCAATATACCGACTCTAATGTCAGTTTCAATTCCTTTGTGAATGATAAAATTATCTTGGCGATTTTTGTTTGATTCGATTGTTAGCCTTTTACATTTAAATTTCAATATTAACAGTTGCTATACAGTTAACAGTAAAAATCCAGAATCCTTTTTCATTGCAATACATATTATTTAAGTCTCATTTCATCAAATTAAAAACAATTATAGTGTGCATTCTTTCAGTAGGTTGAAAGTTGAAAGCATGGCAGTATTGCAAAGTCATTTCTTCATGTATTCATTATGATGATATTATTATGCATGCGTTCGTCGTAATGACAACTAGCTGTATTAGCACTGTTATTTGTAGTAAAAAGGAAGCTGTCCGCAAAGACATTTTCTACTCCGGAAGATTAAACACCGCCCATGCTGGGTTAGGACTAGCGAATGATTCTATTTCTTTTCGAGGAAACTACATCTTTCCACATTTCATCTTTCCCTGCCCAACACATATAACTAGTTTAGGGTTTTTATTCCCTGCTCACATAATACAAACAGTCTGCCTCTGCCAGCCAGTCAGTACGAGTGCCAACCAAGCAATCAACAAAGAGATGCCGAGCTCAAGCCCCCTGTGTCGCTATTGCTGATCTGATCCGCTTGTTGTATTTACAATTCACAACAGTATTCATCTGCTTTGTTCAATGGGATACATTGCATTATTGTACCTCTATTCTATAATATATCATTTCACTGCATGCAACGTGATGCTAATAGGATATTATATTGTGCAGTATCATCATTAAATACAATGTACAAACGAATTTGAGGAGCATGGAAAGGTTTAAAAAGATTCCAAGCATTTTTTGGTTTTCAAAAATTGTCATTTGTTTTTTTATGTTGAATGTAGAAGCTTTATGTAATTTGCGATAGAGCATAAAAATAGAGTATAAAATGTAGAAAGCTGAAAACCCCAGGAAAAGGAATGATTGGGGTGTCTTGAGATGTGTTAAAAAATACAATACCAATTATGCTATTTAATTGCAGTTTTAATTGTTCATTGTTCTGAAGTTATGTTCTCGTGTGTTTAAACGTACACTAGTTTTGTTATAACGCACAACTTTACGTTTCAATTCGGCTGGATTAAATTAACGAAAGGCTGTATCAAAACTACAAAGTTCTCTAGTCAACTTGAGTCGTTTAGCTTGTCTCATGATTCACGATACTGATAGTGAATATTATATTTCCATTTTGGAAAGGTAAACGCTTTTGTCCAAGGTAAACTGACGCTACTTTATTTCATTCATTGAGTACAGAACTCGAAACTGTTGTATGGAACGCGCTACACTTTTGGTGTTTCCTCTGACTTTTGCTTCCTCACTCATGTAATTTGTCTGCTACTCAATATTTCAATATATATTTCACATTACATAACAATATAATATGTAATATCTCTCTAATACTTTAAGTAAGCCACTTTATGAAAAACTGAAGCTGTCCATATTAAAATGAAAATTCGAAACCTCAAGCATTTCTATGCTTTCGCTGGTTGCAAAAACGTGAAAGAGAGATAACAGCAGGTTTCCAGTAATCATCACAATCGATTTTCTGGCATTTAGCGATAATAATTATTATTATTACTATACCTGCGATAATTCTTCATGTCATGTCGCACGTATTCATCCGTTCATAATTTATCTGATGAAAGCTAACGAGAAGCCATACGTCTGTATGTGGATATCGTGATAGTTTTTATTTTGGACAATGAACTTGTTCCATCGTCATTATCCATATTAGTAAGTTCATGTCACTTTATTGCTGTGCTAATGCTTAACTGTCGTTGATGGTGAATGACAATATTAATATGAATGCTCTATTATTATGATTATGATGCTATTTTGCTATTCTCTCTCTTTACACCCATGAAACACAAAGTGTAAGTATTTACATTTTTATACTTCTTCTCTCCTGGAATGAAGGGCTTCTCTGCTCTCGACAAAGCACCCACTTTCTGCTAGTTTCTGAAAATCAGTTGAGCTTACTTAACAATAACTGGGTGGAAATAATCACGACAGGAAGTAATCATCTACCTGTAATGAGTGTGAGTTATACAAAAATGAATCGTAGTGATATATTTGTTCTAATATAAAAACGTAATGTGCTACTTATAATACAATAATAATAAATCAATTTGCTTTCTCGATTGGATTAAGTCTTATGTTATCATTATTACTTTGTATGTAGAAGAATTGAGAGATAGTTGATATAGCTTAGCACACGTGTACTTTTCTGAAGGAAGAATGCTTTGTACTCACTAATGACAAAGTGGTAGAGTGTCATCATAAATAAAAGCATTCAGTCAGTATTTTTTACACGGTTGTCACTCACTCATCTTGAAGCCGTTACAATAACTGTGGAACATGCTTTGCGGAAAGTTTTTTTGTCTTAAGAAGCATTGCTTCTTTATGGTTGGACGTCTGCTTGCTCTTCATTTCAATATTTGCCAGCAGCATGTAATTGACTGCATCAATAGGTCATGCATACCTATTATGTGTTTGTGACCAGGACGGGTGTGTATTTCAAGTTGTGCGATTTTCCCAATCCCATTTTAACGATGTGACAAATTGATGACATATGACAAGATGCTTTCGCATGGCTCCACTATGTACTCGTGTCATGTAATGTAGTGACTAGATAATTCTGGCAGGACTTAGCTTCAGCTCGTTCATTAGAAGATACGAAACAATATATGAAAAATTGCATCTCTGAAATCATACACAAATCGTTCTAATAAGCAGATATTCAAAGACGTTCCAGCATAATATTCCTGTCATATTGCAAGTTAAGTTGGCACAATTGTTATTGGCTTTTGTAAGGATGTTGACTTTTATTCCTCGGTAGAATAACTAGTTAGATAGGTATATTTTGATATTATAGTGTCTATCAATAAATAACATAATGTATATCACAGAGTCGAAAAAAATTGGGATGACGATAAAATGAAATAATATTGGCTTGTACGTTTTCACTTTGTCTGCTACGAGTTAATATTGTTGTCCAGTGTCTGCCTCGTTCAAACCGCTTGAGCACACAAAACGCTCACTCCTATTTCCAATAATTTTTCTGGCTTCTTTACTAATGACTCGATCACTTTGGTCGATTGCTCTATTCTACTTTAAGCCGAAACCCGAAACCTGTCAACTGTCAAATTGTCGTTGCGATTCATTCATGAGCGTATGTACTACTACGGCAACTGATATTTGTATCAGTCAGTTACTACTTATTGCCTTTTCCCGATAATACCCAGGTTAACTTTTTCCCAATATTGTTTCACATACAAAATTTGTCTCAAGCGGTGTCATTTATTGCATAATCGATACCATACAATATATATATACTATTAAGTTAAGTGATACTGATAACATTTTATTGTTATTACTATGAAAGCATTTTAATAAAATATGAGCATTTAAAAGAGAATGCAAAAGTGACTTTTTATATGATGTTGATGCATGCAATTTTTAGTCATTGCATAGCAATTAATTAGAGACTACTTATTTCTTGGAGTAGTAAAATTATTGCAACATAATCTTTAACCGTTAAAGCGATTTAAAAAAAATATGTATATGATTTCCTGATAGCCCTATGGTTTATGGTTTCAGTAATATGATAATTGCTCAAATATGACGTAATTCTGCGATGCGTTCCATGCTGCATCTAGGTACTCAGAAGTAGCACAAGCCTGTCTTGTCTAAACACGCTAACAGGCTAATAGATAGATAAAGTAAATGTAAGAGAGGTTTAATTTTTAAGACTTTGTTTTGCTATACCTTGCGAGTAAGCTGGTATCAGGAGAGATCAGATTCTCAGAAGGATCATCTTTGGATTTGCTAGGGGAGTGATTAGTTGACGAAGCAAGAATGCTGGCTATGGAGAAAGGCGAAATCTTCTGAGATTTTGGACTAGGACTTCTCGTGACATGAACAGGACTGCAAGTCCCGCTAGAGTCTGAATCTCGAGGCATTATGAAATATTAAAGTTGAAAAAGTCAGTGACTTTGCGTGAAAAACAGCGCAAATAATATTCTTTTAGACAAAGGAAAAATCAAACAAGAATGAAATTGATTTCACTTCACTCCGGGATGAAAATGAATCAAAAGTTATTTTTACGTTTTTTATTGCATTCACAGCAGTACAATTTAAACACAACACTTAACAGAAACAATCAGCAATTAAATTTAGACTATGGTCTTGAAAACACGATTAGTAACTTTCTAGTATAAAAAATTAATTTGTGTCACTTGTTGAGAAAAGAGCACAAATGAAGGATTCATGGGTGAAATAACTGCACTTAGAAATTGTACTGGCGCAATAAAATTTCACAATTATGAGATAAACATTCATTAAAGCACGGTGAAATTTTGCTATTGTTTTATTATGAAAGCTGAGTAAAGCAATTGTTCCACATTTGCCACACTCCCCGCTAAACAAGGCCAACCGCTTTTGAAACTCTCCGCTGCAAGTAATAATCCGAAATTTGATTTCATATTTTTTCAATCAAATAATCTTGCAAAATCATCCCAATCTTTTCAAGTTTTTATTTATTTATTTCACAAACTAAATCTATTGTTAATTGAACATTTAAACTGCATCAATGTCATGATCTCAGTTTCCCACACTCACAAGTAGACAAAGCAGTTTGGTTTACTTTTACTCAATCACAAAACCAACAAGCCAAGCCAGGCTACCAATGCCCCATTACTCAGCCTCCTCGAATGATATGATGCAGTAGATGGTGAAAATGTTAAGAAAGTAAAAAAGAAAGTATTCCAGACGGAGGCCAGAACTTGACTATGTATGATGACTATTATGATTCAACTTAAAATCTGATCTGTTTCGTTTTTGTTCCTTCTGTTGCTTCGCTTCACCTCCTCTGAGAGCCTGCTGCTGCTGGAATATAAAGTGTACTGGTTCTGCTGCTGGATATTATGTCGGTGGTGGTGAGTATGTTGGTTGCAGTGAGAATCCTCCTAGACAAGTTGTATGCGTATCACCCCATCATCCATCCTTCGTCATCGTTGTGGAAGTGGTTGGTTTTTTGGGAAGAGATGAGAATGCTTACTACTAACAAACTGTAACACCGCGAGTAAAGTACGACGGTTTTCGTTTTACAACTAAAAACTGACACTGTCGCTCAATATACTTTGCCACCACGATACGAAACGGTCCTCTCCAGTCGCCTCACTTCCAACAAACAGCCTTTGCAACAACTTGCACATCTATTACTACTTTTTATTTATTCTCTACACACAAGAGGAGAGGAGGCAGTCTTGTTTGTTCTCTATTTACACGCTTTCTGCGTGATATGATGAGATCTATGCGCGACAACTTGTCATGATATGATATGAAGAAGAAGCACTACCGCCGTGTAGTATTCGTTGTCTTTTTACGTGCTTTTCTTGTGGGTTGCTGCTTCCACTGCCATGAAATGTTTCACGAGATCTAAGAGATATGTTTGTGATGAAGGTGCGAGTATACATGGGATTGTGTGTTCACTCAGAAGTTTTCGAGTACCCTCACAAAAGGTAATAGAAAATACAATCATCTAACATGAGAGGTAATAATATGCAATCACGCCACAGTACGCGTTACGATAGTTGGTAGAAGTACCCTGGAAGATGAGATGAGAGTTCTCTTCTCCCACTTTGTCAGCCAACGAGAGGTAATAGGAATGAAGATGGGGCACGCATTATTATGCCATGTTACTACTTAATATATTACATGTTTCTTGTGGTGGGTCTGCGTTCGGAAGGGAAGGTGGAAAGATTTTTATCATAGGTATGTTTGCTCACACGTTGTCGTCTTACTTTTGGTCGGGCTTTTGAGATTGAGAACAACAAGATAATATTTACGTACTGGAAGCAACTATATAGGTCTTTCTGCAAAGGAATGTTTCTTTTGCTACTTGCAATCTGGAGATCGATTCCGATGTGGTGTTCAATGTTGTCTACAGATTTTATCGTCAATCAGAAAGAAGGAAGGAGAGAAAAGTGAGCATTAAGCATTATCTGGTAGTTGTAAAAAAAGCAATAACACACATTATTGGCACTTTGTGACAGGGAAATACCAATAATGAAAAGAAAAGAATATTTTTGTCTAAAAATGTCTTCATTTGCGACAAAAAAGAGACAATCAATGATTATTGTTTGAGGGAAGCTGAGGCTAAATATACGTCATTCTTACACATTATAAAGATGCAACTATTACGGGTAGTCTTTATTTACATCTTGCGGTTAGTGTATCTCATGTAGGCTCATTTGGACAACTTTTAATTTTTCTCTTGTAATAAAACCATGGTTGAAATAAGCATTGTAATGATTTGTGGCGGAAAAGTGCACATGATATGACTATATGACTACGTGATTGGCAATGAATACCTAGCCGTCATTCAATAAGTTTCAAAAATGCAACATGAAGGCTTCATATTGAGAATTTGTCTTTGCGAATATGATACAAGAAGTAGTGCAATACCCACTGACCAGTCAGCCGCATTGCAAATACGTACTGTTTTTGTGTTAGTACAAGTTGAATGTTTCTATTGTTGTAGAATTAATAGTATAAAAGGTGTATCTCTTGTTACTTTAGCACATATACATGATACCTAGCAAAACAAGCATATCAATGTTTATGCTGTTTAACCCCATGTTGTTTCTCCCATCTATATGCTCCGTTTTCCCTTCTCTTGATGGATATTAACGAGCCAAAACATTTATACATTACCAAGGGCAGTATTGTTTTACCTCGCAGGCTGCGAGTCGCAGCTTCCATTTCATAATGATCTCTATTAAACCAGGTACATTGAAACAGTGCCAATGCATTCATTTCTACTTCTTTTACTATAATTGTAAAGCTTGCTGGAAACTGCATTCATCCATGAGATGTGCACATTTTTGGTATCTCCCTCTGAAGAAAAAATCGTTTTAGGTGTGTGCTGTGCACCATCTTTCTCCCTTTTTTCTAGAGATAGGAACAATATATACACATATTATTGCATTTAGCCGCAGTGGTTAAACGAAGGAAAGGCCGAGGTGTAAGAATGCAATGTATTTCATGAAAGAAGACACTAAATCCGCTTTTACCATGTGTGGGTACTTAACACTGGGTAAAAACGGTTTCAGCAGAGAAGCAGCAGCAAAACGCACAAGTATATAAGCAGCAGTAGCAGCATTAGAAGCAGCACCCGTTTTCTCTCTCACTGTATATGTGTGTGTCTGTGTTGTATAATTTTTTTCTGGACGATTTTATTCGGAATGCGCAACCCCTCAGCCGACTCTCAACGTATTCGTTTCCCCGATTGGTTTATCGGGATGTAATAGAGTTTTTACCGTCTCGCTTTCAACTCCACGCCTTCCTCAAAACATGCGTCCTCTTATAACAAGGGCCAATCCTGCTTCTGTCGGTTTTTTTGGAAATTGAATGAGTTAGTTGAGTATGCAATGTAATGTCTGCCACCAGAACAGCGTTGAAGATGAAGTCAAACGAGAAAAATAACACACGCTTTTCTGTTGCAATCAATGCAAGGTTACTGAAAACAAGAATTTGTTCAGAGATGAGATCATTTTCGGGATGTCTGGGCTCAGCTAATGTAATTGAGTTGGAGGGACATGAATGTGTTTTTTATCGGAATGGTGGCATTCTAATTTGCGCGCATCTATTCAGGAACGGATAGCAATAGCGGGAGTAATTAGTTGTCAACTTGTAATAAATGCTAACAATTTGTATAATTTACTCCATTATTGTTAAAATCTTTTGCTTCCTTTCTAAAAAGATTTTGATAGGCTGGAAAACAATTGCTTTGGATATTTTTACTTGATAAGTGATTAAGTTTCCTATCCATATCCATCATGAAGGAAACCATTCTTCTGTGACGAATAGAATAACCTTGTGTTATAAGGAAATATTTTGTATTTAGCAACGGTTATGCAGCCTTTCAATGTATTTTTTTCATTTGTTGGTTGGAACAGACTATGATCTAGAAACGTAAATGAATCCAGTTTTCCAAAGACTTATATCCGATTATCTATTTAAAAGTATTTAGTAGAGATTCCTATAAAACTGGTTGAAAGCTATCCATCCATTTGATTCTAGTATTGCCGAAAAATGAAGATCCTACTTTGCTCCATTACGAACTACTACAGATGCTACTGCCTGATTGATGAAGAGTAAGGTATCTTTTGGTATCTTTTGTGGTTCTTTTAAAGCAGATGAGATCAATGATAGACACCCTGGTGAGCTGCTGCCTTTGCTCTTTGATTTCGCTACATGCCTCTCAGATTATATATAATATCATCTTTACGGCGAGGAGAATAGAATAGATGCAAATACACCTTTTATTCATCCGACAAAGGCTATGCATATTGTGTAAATAGATAATACTACCGCTCCATTTCATACACAATACAGTGTTCATGGTCGGTGCAAGCTTTTTACTTTGACCAAATTAATTAGTGCATAATCGGACCGTGCTCCTCAGTTTTGAAGAACGTACGCGAGGAGCTATCGTTTTCGGTGTGGAAAGCTTCCGTGCATTGTATAATAGCTTGGTCGGATTGAATTAATTAAAAGAGGCGGTTGATGGGAGCAATATAACACAGAAGAACTGCAGAGGCAAAAATCCTCTGCTCCATCATTTACAACGAATTATAGAGACTGGTATTATATAATTCGGCATTGGATTCACTACGTGAGACATTATACGCAAACTTGGAAGCATTCAGTAAAGAAATGTATAATTTGAGATTAATTTTAAAGCAGCACAATATAAAATGCAGTTGAGGCTCAATTGGTTGTAATTGGGTGTAGTGTAAAGCATTCTTTTAAAAATGAAAATAGATGCACTCAACTATGTAGCTTAATTTTGAAATGCCGAAGCATATTGAAAAAATAAATATCTACCTACTTTATATCAATAGATCAAATGTATCCATTATGTATACATACATGCTTACAATAGATAGCTAGTGATCATCTTTAATCTGAAAAGAAAATTCACATTGAAAATGTTTCTCTTTTCTGTACAAGTTGCTATTTGTGTCTTATAGCGAAGCATACATTTTATGCGTTGATCCCAACAGCAGGAGAAGAACTCAACAGCAACAAGCCCAAGAAACAGGCAAAAAAGTTAACCGTACAATACAAATATCTTCTTTTTTCTTCCTTTCACTCATTCACTTTCTGTGTGAGCAAATCAGCGGAAAATGGTTGCAAGTTTTCGTTTCCAGACTTTTATCTCCATTCAACATGCCACTCGATCAATTTTCTCTCATTTATTCAATCTCTCTCTCTCCTCTCTCTTCCTTTTTATTCTTTATCTCCCAACCAACTCAACCCGATATCCAGTCCTTTCACTACCATTTACTAAATCAAGCACTTACAGGGCAAGAGTGCAGAAGCGCCAGGAGAGAGAGAGAGGCAGAGCGGACTATATGCTACATTTCTACTTATTCCCTTTTCCCTTATTATTTCTTTTCAGGGAAAAGTATACAGACATGCGAGACATTAAATGAAACTGATTCTAATGTATAATCCAAAATAAAAAACGTTGCTTGCTTTTCATGGTTTGAGAGCTTGTGCATGAGCCTATATCTCTATTACGGAGAGTTGGAGAGAGAATGAAATCAAGCTATTCAAGTTGTGCAATAATGACCATAAAGTCATTCCTTGAAATCAAGAAAAAGTAGCCTTTAACCACAGCTTATGGTAGCTAATAGGGGTTTTTTGGGTACGGATATGAAGATCTGGATGGGATGATATAAAATGTAAGGTTTCCAAGTATTTATGACTATAAGCGTAATAAATATAGAGGAACGTCTGTCTGTGTGTATTCCTATGCATACAATCCATCCATTTATCTACTTTCGCCCGTTTTCCATACACACAATACGCTTTCTTTTGTAAAGAACACGTCGTTACTTTTCCGCTGCTAGCAAACTATCCAAGTGAATTGATGAGATGAGAGGAGATGAATGACTGAATAAGCGAATGAAATCCATCTGCATTCATCTGGAGTAGTATAGTCTCTCTCTCTCTCTCACACACACACAAAGTCTGTCAGTTCCACATTCAATTTCTCCATCCAATTCCAAAAGATACTTTCTGACAACATCTCTATATAGTCTTGTTTTTAAATGAATCCTTTTCTTTTCCCTCATATATTATGTCCGTGTCCTGACAAATGATTTCCACCTACACTCTCGCTCCACATCTCTCTCTCTCTCTCAATCACATGTGTTCGGGATAAGTACCGAGCAAGAAAGAAAACTTGAAGAAGCCTTGGAAGCAAATTACTTCGTTTTTATCCTCTTTTACAACCCATATGGATTACTTTGTGGAGCGTGTGGTGGTGGTGGTGGTGATGATGAGTTTCAGGTAGCCATCAAATGAAAGACAGAAAGTATAAAGATCATGCAAACAAAGTCTCTATTGAATGCACAAAACTAAATGTCTACATAACCTCTGGTAAAAGTATGTACAAAAGAGCTACTAAATGGAAACAGTTACAACAAGTACAAAAAACAGTGTAATTAATTAGAACTATTAATTCTAGTGTTGAACGTCTAATATTCGATGCTATTTAGAAAACAAATTAGATAAAAAGTAAAATCTATGTTCTTGAAAACGTAAACGTTAAAATAGTTATAATCATTCTTAAGTTTTGCACTTCCAATTTTAGGGATTGGTGTATTTTTATAGGGAATGATTTGAATGAAGGTTGGGAAACTGCTTGTTAACAACGTGCCGTGACTCCTCACAATATCCACACTGACCACAAGGTGCGCGTTGGGGAAATTGATGATGAAACGAGAGAAGACTGAATATGCTGTTACACGGTTACTTTTTGACTTGTGTGTCGTGTATAACCGTCATTTTCCCAATCATGAGAAGTGCTTTTTCATCATCTCTTAATGGTCATCATCCACATCGAAAGCCATACATATCGTCGAACGACTCTAATAATATGTCCAAGCATCAAGGCATAATCATGATGATGATGTTGATGAAAGGGTTTTATGATGAGCCCAACTGCTCTCGGGCTTATTAGGGGAAGCAGCAGACGCACGTAACATGCCATCATCAATGAGTGCAGATACTCACAAACAATAATGGTAGCAAAAATATTACGCAAATACTCCTACACTAACCATATTCCCATTTACCTTACACATAGCTTTTATGACCACATGATATATAGGTTACATAAGCACACTAAAATTTATCTGATTGCTCTTGGCTAAAAAACAATATTTTCTCGTTTAGAAATGTTTACTTATGTATGGGCAAATCTTGCTAAATTAAGGGGCGAGTGTGTGTATACAACAAAAAGATTTGATAATTTCACGGCAACGTTCTTAAGATGAAGTTGTTTACAAACAATGGTGCCTTATTGCCCCAGTATATAGAAAAATACAAAAATATGAAATATCTTGAGTACTAATTTGATTTGTTCCTGATTCCCCCGCAAATTTTCACCAATTTTCAGAGAGTTTACTGATAACTGATCGCTTCGGACAATTTCTAAACTCTAAGTTGACTGCAATAAAGCATACGTGGAACACTCCTTCTTTTAATTTACTTGGCCAGAACGCTTCTTTCGGCTGCTGAAATGTCGGTCTCCAATGATCCAATATAAAACGAACACGAAGAAAGCATCATTCACAGAAAATTAACATTTTTTTATTCTTTGACTGCAGTCCTCCTATTGTTGTTGTGTACAATATTATGATGGATAATTGTGTGCAACCTATATTAAAAAAGTTGTTGATGATTTCTTTTGATTTCAAAAGGGGCACTTATAAAATAGATAATGAGCCATGCCACACGATTTCTTTCAGTGATGCAAGCAAGCATTGTGTGTAGCCTCTCTGCTTCCACGAGCACAAAAACCCTATCAACACTACCAACTAGAATGTATGAGAACAGTTTGTTCCCAATCACAATGGAGTAAATAGCCGATGGCATTTTCTCGTAAAAAGAAGTCATCATGATCTCTTTTCTCATTCATTGACGTGCTTGCTTACGTAAGCGTAGCTTCTCATTCATTTTCAGCTTCTCGGGCCAGGGGCAATCTTCCAGACTCGACACTCATAAAAGCCCATTACTGCCCACCCAATTTATTTACTATACAATTTCTCATACATGCAACATAAAAGTAGTCATTCATGTTATGAATGAAATGAATGAATATTCACTCATTTTCCTTCCTTCCACACATTTAATGTGAAATATAAGTCACTTATAAGTCCATCCCACACAAAAAGGGATTCGCAGTGGCTATTATTGTTGTCAAAATAAAAACAACTTCCAGCTACTTTAGAACTCGTGAATACAGTTGGAATTACTGTCCGAGAAATCATTAAACTAATCTCACAATTTGTTTACAGAAAGATGGGAATCATATTTTCCTCATTTATGAATGGCAACATTTGGCTGATGGTAATAAAAAAAGAATTCTGAGATGATGATGACGTATCGCGTCAACACATTATTTTTGAGTGGTGATGAAAAGATCTACGATTATAATTCCTTTTAATCTAATGAACCGACTAAATGAGTTAGTAGGTATGAAACATTTCATTTTAATGTTTTAACCCTTTTTACCTGAAAACATTTTATGATGACATGATATACAAGGAGTAGACTTCTATTGATACATTAACGAGCTTTGGTGTAAATTTGTTACTGCATTTAACAGGGAAACCTGAGCAAGTATCATCTCAACTCACAGCCGGTGTTTAAGCCTGCGGATAGTATAGCCATCAATGAAACTGCAGTGCAGCAACAATGAGATGAATTATATCAGTAGCGCATCACCATTCAAACAGACAAGCACATTTTTACTCTTTTTCTGTTAATCAGGGAAAACTTTCGTGGCATGTGTGGATTCTCTGTCTCTCTCTCTTGCTCATATATTTATTTGAGTTCGTAAATGTAGCAGACAGGGACATGCATAAACATCATATCGCCACCATTTACTTTGTCTGGTGGCAGGTGATGATGATGAAAAGTGAGGTAAGTAAGGTAACATGAAAAACCATTATGTTGGAAAACTATTGTGTATTGGATTAATAATGTGTAACACGATACTTTTTGATTATAACTGCCTCAACTCTGGCTTTTCTCTGATGATGCTACTCCTGCTGCCACTAACTTTGCTCTGAAGAGCCCTGAGACGGTCGAGGGGAAATAACATCCACTATGGCCCAACAAGTCTTTCTAGTTAACTGAAGCGCGTGTGCTCATGCATTCATACACATATGTACTTGTGCACTAATCACTCTCTCGTCATCATCAACATCATTATAATGTATCATCTGCGTATTAGCGGAGCTCTCCAGCATGTCAAAAATCGTTTATACTGTTTGCTGCACAGTGTGTGTTCCTTCAAACTTTTGTGCGTTCAATAATGCTCAACATATGTAAAATATATTTTACAGACAAAAGTGATCACTGGTGGTGGGGGTGATGATGATTATCTTTACCTTTATGATGAAGGCACAGGCTACCAATAATAAAATGACATCCCTTGTATGATTTTATGACTGTCTTGGTGCTCACATGGTGCATTGCATGGCACATGGTATTTTTGATAAATACAAGATGAAATTAAAATACTGCAATTATTCACAGGTACTTGGAAGTTGGTGACCGCAAGTTGAGAACGACAATGTTACTCCACGATGGTTACGGTGCAGTGCCATGTCGTTTTCCCTCATTTGTCTTTACGTTAGCAATTAAGAAAAAATAATTCTTGAGTACTAATAGGTAATAATTTCAATAGAAGCAAAGTTGGAGGAAGGATATCATCCAAAATATAAAAATTGTCATTTCCTCAGTGCTTGTAAGAAGAACAAACAAGAAACCTTCATGATGCGATTGATCATACTTCTCAATTTGTATAGACATACGTATCATGTTAATTTGTAACTGCTTTATATAAGAGGAAAAGATCGAAGCATTCAATCAAGAACACAAGCTGATGATATGATCATATTACCTACTTGCAACCATATTCTCATTCATGGAGCATCCGATTTCGATCGGAGTAATCATCCCAGTTTCTGCTCCTTAAGAATAATATATGCATGAGGTGGTTAACCAAAATCTCAGCCTATTATGAAAACGAAGAGATGATGATGATGGCTAGAAAATATGCATAATACGGGATCATATATAACATGACCTCTCTTTACCGAGAAAATGCTTATAGGAATAAATAGTTTCTGTTCCAGTTCCCAATATATTTCTTCACCCTGTTGTTTCTTATCTGCACAAATGGGTACGAAAGAGATTTTCCATTCAATGAAATCGATCTATGCACACTCGTGCTTAATACCAACAACAAAGAACTTTTGACAAGATGTAAAAGTTGTTGGAGATGAGTATAATTTTCAAGAGGCACGAGTGTAATTTAAATATTTCCCTGGAAAAGCTATCTTTTATTCAGCTACTATTCTTCGTAATAATGAGATTATGTAGTGGAAAGACAAGCACAACCTCTATTTCATCTACTATCGTTGCTCAAACTCAGACTTTATTCGAGTTTCGAGAACAAGCGGAAAATTACCTTGAATAAATAATAATCAAAAAGCAAAAGGTTATCTGCGGAGGTTAATTCGGTTTTGGGAGCATATTGGAACCTGATCCGAAGACTCCTTAGATGTAAGACATCCATACTATAACTGCATGGTCCAGGAATATCATAAGGTCATGCAGCTCTCTGAAGATTAGCTTGAGAATTTTGTTGTTGAATAGGTAGCTACAATGCTAACATTAAGTACATCCATTACCATTCGCAAAAATAACGTATTTAAATTCTTCATTGCTGAGTGATATCGAAATAGTGGTGTATTAAAAGCATGGCTTATTCTAGCAGAATTCTAATTTAGACACTTGGTGGAATGTTGACAAGGCCATTGTGATATTTTGAAGCAACATTAAAAATGTTGTGTTATAAAAATATTGACAACTTTTTTAGGTATATATTTTTTGTATATTATAAAATTTATGAATCCTGAAGGACATGCAAGATATGAGTTTTCTGTTTATAGCAGAAAACAGGCAGTATAGTCTTTTGGTTCATCATTGGAGACTTTTTGCTCAGAAAATTTTCTGGATTTTGTCGGTTTCTTAAGGATAAAAGGTTAATGAACTGGAAACGTCTTTCGAATTAGGAAAGGGAAATTCAAACCTTAAAAGGGAAGGGTTTTCAATCAACTTGCACTAGCATAACAATTTCCTGGATAATTCGGTGTTTGGTTACTTGATCAAGTTTCCAGTTAATTTATTCTCTTAAAAGGTATGTATATACGAAGAGCTACTTTGACTTAAAGATGGCGAGATCCAACGTAAGAGAATGCAGGAAATTTGCTAATAGTTTGGCTAATAGTTTGGCTAATAATAATAAAAAGATTAATTCCCCAGTTACGAAAACTGATAAGATCATTCCTCCATCGTCTTTTGTCTTCGCGAGAATGTTGGTTTGTTCAAGTGTTGTCGCATTTTCCTTTACAATGAAATCAGACAAGGTAATTTTATCTGACTTTTCTAATGCCACCGATCTATTTAAGCTCATTTCATTACTGTTTCATCATTCTCCATCAAAGCAATAAAGGAATGAATGCGAAATCGGATTTATTTCTCCTTTCTCGTCATCTCTCTTCCAAAAGACTCCAAAGAGGAACACCGCCGCACTGAATGTGCATACAGTATAGCATGTGTCTCAACTCAATCAACTTATTTGCTATAGGCATTTAAATCCATTAGTTATATAACCATGTTATTCACAGAAAGTTTGTGACAGTATGACATGATTCATGACAATTGATACTGCTATGTCAGTTGTAAACCAAAACCAACAAAATGTGAAGGAGATTATCGTGTGACTTTGCACTTGAAGCTAAAAGCATTGCTAAGCATTTCGTATACATACCAGATTGATGCTGTATATCGCATCAGAATACAAAATAAATGTAATGTAAAATGTAAGACTACCGATAATTTAATAACTTTAGAGTGAATTTAACCGGTAATTAGGTAAAACGTGGCTTTTTGACAACATCTTTCAACATTGCATTAATCTAGAACTGCCGTGACGAACAACAATATTTTTAAAAAGTGTTGACGTAGTAAATGTGCCTAACGGTTCCTTTTAAGAGGTAATCAAATTCTTCCAAATTTGAAACTGTATAGGTGTCTTATTTCAAACACTTTGTTCTGCTGCTTTGCGAAAAATCACTGCTTACAAAAGCCTTGTTGACATCATTACTCATTGAATTTAGATCATTATCATGAGCGCTCGTTTAAATTTGCATTATCCTTTTATTTGCTTCAACAGCTTATTTATTTAATAGCTATAAATGATCGAATTTAACTGATTATCTGGGCGTCAAAGCAAACAATGATTTGAAAAAATATAAAAATCTCCCATCATAATGCTTGTGTGCAGTACAGAAGCCCTACTTTTCCTTCTGAATTAATAATAAGCCACATATGACAAATGAGGGGAAACTAAAGCTTCAGTCATGATCAAAAATGTATTGAGCAAGTTTGATCACAAATACTGCAATCCGAACTGGTCTCTTATCTTGCAACTTAATCCATTCAACATCATTTTACTACTTATTTGCTTCAAATGAAGTACTAGGAAGTGTTCAGCTTGTTTAAAAATATAAATATATAGCGATTATAATGTAAAGACTGCTTAAATTACTATTCATCTACTAAAAAAGGACGTCGGACCGACAACAGACACGCAGAGACAACAAAAACAACCCTTATGTAAGCTTGTATCCCTTTTGATCAACTACAAAAGCGGGAGGAGGTGCTGTAAAGTTTGTCAGAAGTGCATTTTAATGAATGGTAAAATATTTGCTGCATTATTTTTTCGATACAAAATGTATACTCTTATAATTTGTAGGAATATACAAGCAAACTATATATAACTGCCCACTTTTTATTATTAAAGAATAATATTTTAATAAACAACTGCATACAAAACTGTGCACACAATCTTCTATTCATGGAACTCATTTTTTCCTCACAAGCTTAAAAACTTAGGGGTCCTTTTTCATTGATTTGCAGAAAACAGTAAGCGTCCCGCACAATAAGCTCATGTAATTCATTTACTTCATATACTGGTTGATTACTACTTACATCGTTATTCAATCGAGATTAACAGCAATCCTTACTATGGAATCTTTGCATCAAAAACAGTAAATGTTAATGTAAGAGTTACAATTGCTGCATAGAAAATATATGTTAAGTCCTCAGCAAAGCGTAATAATGAGGGAAAAATCCTCTCTGATTTTTTTACATAATGAAAAGAGTGAGCACACAGGCAGGCTTGTGTGTCCTTCTTTAATCTCCAAGTATTTTGCCAATAATAGATTATACGATTTGTATTATTAGACCTCTCTCCTTGACAATATTTTATTTATGTTGGTTATTGTACACTTTTCAATTTCCTTTGTACTCGAATTTGTCCAAGCTTTAGTAGATCATACAGTTGTACCAGCAGCAGAACTAAAGTAGGCTTCAAAGCGAAAAAAAAATGTGTAACAGCAGCAATCATTTTCTGTAACTCTGTAATCCCCGGAAAATGTGTGTATTTGTGAATGTTCAGTCACGAAAGTTGCTGCCGCTGCTGTAAGATCACCGATTTGACAATTTTCTATTACCTAAATCCAAATTGTATTCGTTTATGTAAGTAGACTGAGCAAGCGTCTATGCAGTATTTTGTTTCGCTTTATGGAAGTGAAGTGAGCAGAAAAGGAAGATGCACATTGTAAGTTTCAGGAAGAAAAGGGAATAAAATTCAAACTTTTCAATTTATTCATGGCATATAATACATGGAAGTGTATAATGTAATACGAGACCAATCAGAGTACTGGCAATAAAATATGATGCGACGATATAATAATGATTATTATCGTTACATTTTTTGTATGCCATGAAATTGTAAAAATTCAATAAAATAAAAAAACAAATTGTTACTTTAGTGGAGGAGGTGAAGAAGTGTCAACTTTACATTAGAAACTGTAGGGAACCAGCAAACGTCTGCGTGTACTGATGTATATGTGCTTATTATACGTGTCCGGTGTTCAATTACTGAGCCATTCTTCTAACCGCGTGCGACACTATTTTAAAGCGAAGATCATAAATAAGAGATGACATACAGGAACATCCCTATTCCTGCACCAAGTTTTACATTGAATTGACACATTACTGAATAGACAAGTCTTCTGTTTCTTGTAATGTTTCTTTGCTCCTTGTTGCGCTGAAAAGGTTTTCATTTTGTGTGGTAGAAAAAAGATGAAGATTGTTGGTGGGCTCGGCGTATGGTGATGATTGTATTTTTGGGTGACAATTTCCAGCTTGAATTTGATAGCCTTTAATTTCTATGTTTGGGTTCAACCCTAGAAAAACACGGTGTGAAGGAAAGTTCTCTATTCTGAAGCAATCCTTATGATTCTCTATTGTCCCCTATCCTCTCTATTTCTTAGGTTTGTAAAAATGATGTATAGTGTTGTGGGAAGAGATAATTAGAGGCATAAAAGTGGTTTTCTTTTACAGTAATTTAACCAGAAAAGTAAAAGGTTGGTGTGAACACTGTATGCAATTTCACAGCATTTATTTAAAACGTCTCATTTCTCTCATGAAATATGCTGCCGGATATTTAATTATGATGTCAAACGCAACAAGTTAAAAATACAATTCAAAAGATACAGGAAGGACACAAATTGAAAGTGTTCTTTGGTATTGTTCAAACGTATGACGTATAGTTTAAAATTATCAGAAAGTGTCTGAATTTTAAATTCATATCAATTAGATAAATGGATAATTAAGTGCTTTAAAAAAATCAAATCATCATCATCGGAAGTTTAAGCCTAGTTTTCAAAACAATTTAAAAGTGCTAAAATAAAATATAAGCAATCCTTCCGCTCGGCATGAACTTCCCAAATTCATTTTTTTAAATCTGTATATCTATATAAATACAAATGATTTATTACTTTTACTTATTACATACACAGGATCCAATTCCTTCAGGTGTGATTCTGAAAACGAAAAAGTGGGTAATTCGTTTTTCCTACATAAGCGGATCATGTTACATTCAAGAGCCTTAATCATCGATCTCAATGAATATGGACACATTATTTTTGAAACGATTTATTTATTTTGGGAGTGTCAACAGACCACATACGTAACGATAATAATCGTCTGAAGTAAAGAAGTTGAAAGCCCTCAGGTTGTTGCATACTGTGTGATATAATAATTGCACCTTCATTAGCAGCTACATCACAATAGAAACGTGTCATTTTTCTATTAACAGCTTCAAATTCTTATCTGTAAAAGTTGCCTATACAATTGTAGGGAAAGAAGAGGCTCCCAGAAAACCACACAAAGGAGACCACCTCAAATTACTTTTTACTTTCATTGTACATTAAAGCATTCATTTTTACTTCATTTCCTTCACCTTCCTCTGTGCACGGTACGACCTTACCCAGACTGTATATTTTGGATTGCCCTTCCTTGAAAAGTATTTGATTTGAGGTATAAAACAAAATTACATGCTTTATATTTTCTATTTTACATATTTGATGTTACCTAGTTTTTTTTAAATAAGTGAAGCACACTTAACCTTTAACCATTAGAGTAAGTACCAAAGCACACATAAAATGAAGAAGCGTATGATATGATACATAAATGAGCAATCTACTTTCATGTAAGTATTTGTCCTGAAACGATGTTGATTCAGTTTTAACAGCTTTAGTACTTATGATATATGGATAGTTGCGCAACTAGTAGAACATTTTAAGACAAATGAAAACACATTTTAATGTTAATGGAAGCTCTTGAGTTTTATAGCTACAATAAGAATGCACACTGCGGAAATAAAAATTATTTGAGTAATAATAATGTGGACAAGGACAAAGAATGCTATTTGCTTGAATGGCAAAGGTAAATTTTATGCGATGACGGTGACCCGTTCAAGGTGTGAATACGGTTGTACAAATATGTGTACCTGATGTGGGACAATATTATTTACTAGGGATAGGCCCTTGTTGGCACTTACGTTTTATTTTCATCAGATAATAAAAAGGTGCTCTAATAATCTATAAGAAATCGATGTAATGAAGTGGCAATTTAGAAATTCAAATTATGCTTGGAAGCCACAATACTTATACGCTATTTTTTATATATTTATATTTTGAATTCTAATGCGGCTTTAAAACTTACATTATGGCTATTACACCCTTTTAAACATTTTCTATATTTGGGAATATATCGTTTTTGCTGACGGACAGACAAACAAATAGCTAATACAAAAGTTACCAGCGGTACTAGTACTAGGCGAGAGCAATTTAAACATGTTGCTTGATGAAGCTACTGATGATGAGGTGAACGGTTGACGAGATTTGATGGCAAAGGAAGATGGAAAATATGGGATGATGTTTGTTTAGGAAAGGTGTGCAAACATTTATGTTTGTTGTTCATCCAGTGATAATCCTATTTCTTCTTGTTTGTCGCACTAAACTGAACAAGTAACAAGTTGAGTGTGGTTTAATCCATGTTAAAAGCGAGGAACAAAACCTTTTAAGATGTTTATCGACAGTGATGTTATGAGACGGATGAAGTGAAGCTAACAAATATTCGCTTCAGTATGGTCAGGTAAACTAAGCAAACACATCTGAAGATGACAATATTTATCGGTTGTTTCTTTTCGTTCTGCTAGATACTCAACTCAACGTGCATGGAATTTTTATCAATTTTTCTACGCAAAGGTTACTGCTGCGACAAGTAAATCTCGGTTATAAATAAATGTTAGTTAAACATTCTATTGTATCTTACAGAAAGCTTAAACTAAGTATTTGGTTATTTCCTGGTGACTAATGTAAATGGCAAAAGTAACAATTTTGCATGAGTCATCTGAAGGAAAGTTCAGATCTGCAGATTTTAAAATAGAAACTGGTATAGTTAGTAATCCTCCTGCAATCAATTATAATAAATACAACTCTTCTCCGACAGTAAAGTTGCTATAATGTACATAGCATAATTTATTACGCATTGATAATTAAAGCATTCTTACGTTTCAAGATACCGACGTTTATTTTCTTGAGCTTTTCAATCATTTACCAAATTAAAAGCATGCTTAACTGAAGTGCACGAGTTAATCCAAAAATTCGCTTAAGCTCCCATTCAAACTCACAAAGAAACAACATCCTTGAGATGAACAATGCTAATGCTCATTGAGGATAATCATGATCACAGCAAGCCTTAAGATGATGTTGAGGATGAATGGTGGAGCAGATAAAGGTCTACGGAAGCTATGTTTATAGTATATTGACTTGAATAAAAGCCGGCCTGCACTCATCCTACTGCTTTGCATTGTTAAAGCAATAAAATGCTCTTGTTCACCACTACTGGCTTACAAGAATCCACTCAAGTTGAACAAATAACTTGGAGGAGGTCTTGCTGTGAGGATAATTCCTGCTTATGATACCCCTTATGTAAATATCACTTTACCTGCCAAAAAGGCCTTGCTTCGTTGTTGTTCAAAAGATAACTTTTTCTCTATCCTTCTTTCAATCGCATTTTTACTGTGTTTGCAATGTTTCTGTATCAGTTCCATCATCAATTTCATTTGGTTCAGCGAATTAAGGCGCAAAAAGCTTCTTGTCTTAAAAGCGGATCATCATCAAAGCGGATTGTTTTGGTGCTTAAGCCAAGCTTTTCTTCCCTCTTTGTCTTGCACGTTTACGCATGCAAAAGAAATTTTCAGGAAAACGCTAAAACATCATGGCATGTTTTTAAAATCTGATGTAGTCTGCCTAGTCATGTGTGAGAAAGTGCTTATATTTTGAGCTGGTGGCCACTATTGTGATTGTTGCATAATCGATAATATTAGGAAAATGGGTAAATGCTTATTTCTTATTTTCAATCTTTTGTGTGATTTTTTGCGGGATTTATATCTGGAAAGGATTCTTACTTGTCGGCACTCTTAACCAAAATGTGGTTTACTTAAATACACTTAAATTTTGGCATCAGGGTTCTCAGAAACAAAAAATAAATGCATTATAAAAAGAAAATAAGAGTAGGGGTGTGTTTACAAACACTTAATAAGCAAAACTAATGTTCATATGCGTTTACTCAGGGATAATATGTTCATAAAAGATTTAGGTTATCATACCATCCATTTGTGATGTAGTCAAATATTATACCTACGATTTAGCGCAAGCTATTTAAGAATAGAATACAATGGGTGCTTTGCTTCCTAAACCTCATTTTTGTGTAGTATAGACTGCTGGTAATTTAAAGAATGAAAAGCATTCCAAAAATTTACATGCAGCAAGATTTATCTCCTGAAGCAAATTGTATCTCTGTGAAGCTGAGTCTGTGAGTCTTCCATTCCCCCAGTCAAGCCGAAAGTAGGCATGTACATTGTTGGTGTCGTTGACGATGCTGACTCTCTGGTGTTACTTGTGTTTTACAGTTGTAACAACGAAAGTGACATTTCTTTGCTTAAACAACCACCTTTTCTCCTACTCCTCAACGACATCATTCGAAATTACATTCTTGATCCTTTTGATATTTTACTCGTGTCTTTTCATCCTGCACTGAGGTACTACCAGCTACTACAAAAACCCTCCAGTGAATACATAAATCCTTCAATTTTCAAGCTTCCAAAAATGTACATACATTATTTTCCGTTTGCGTTTCCTCACCCACCACACAAGTTTATCCCCTAGTTTACCTAGAGAAGAACTAAAGTATTATCAATATAATACGAATCCGAAGAAAGAATCTGCCACTGACTAAAAATATTCAGATTTTGTCTTCTTCATATCTGAAGAAATCCGAATTGAAAAAAATTGCTTGTAAAGTTACCGTTCCCTTTTTGTCACCACGGTCCAACAAATTATTTTACACCTGCCAAAACTTCAAAAAAATGTGACATCTTGTTCCACACCTTTTCCTCATTTCACGAATATCTCGTGTAAAATGTTAGATAACATTATCATATCATCACTTCATATATGAAGTGCCTCAGTGCCCTTTGAAAAATCACTGAAATGGGAATTGTTCCTTTTTCATATCTCTCTCTCCCTCCCTCCTCCACCATCACCACTACTCTTGAAGAAAAGACTCAAACAAGAGGGCTTTCATCATCTTCACACACTTTTGACTTTCATCTTCCATTTTCGTTTGTTGTGCCTCTTGATGATTTAGTGAAAGCGTAAATAATTCATTCAAAACAGAGAGCATTTTCCATGATTGCTCATTCCCATATTGCATAATATCTTTTCAACACTAAAACTGCAATGCTGTTTGGAAAGCAGGGTGTAAGTCAAAAACAATATAGTTGATGCTGTGTCACAACAACATGCACAAAAAATATATATACTCGTTTTCGAATATGAATGGGAGGTTGCAATGAAACAACAAAGGAAAATTGTAAAACACTTCCTTTCGTTTTACATGTTATCATTTTTTTTTTCATGAAAAGTGTGAAAACTGGCAAGTACCATTCATTCATCATTTTATCGATGTTGTTGTTGGTTATTATGATGATGACGACGATGAGAATCATAAATTTTTAAATTTAACATAGTGTGCGTATATGCAGCATATATATTTTAGTGATGGCTCAAAGTTGTTTTTAATCTTCTAACCGTGAACAAGCTGTCATGAGAATAAAAGGAAGGAGGAACAAAAACTGATAATTACGAAAATGAGGAGGACCAGGCACTTTGTCTCAATAGCAATAACATAAACGCCTGCTTTTATACTTCAAAAGGTTTCGAGAGGTTGTTGAGCAGTAAAATTTTAAAACGACACCATTACAAATGATTACAAACTTTTGTGTTTGTAAAGAACGCAGAACCATTAGCGAAGGAAATGTTCATTTTAAACATTTATGCATCTTCAGATGGATCTATCGGATATAAGTATATGCTCGTATAAGTGTGATTGCCGATCTTTTTAAACTGAGGTATGATACGAAGTAAAAGCATACATCTCTACAATTTTCTACAGAGGAATTTCTACGCATATAAATAACTTCACAAAGACAGAACAAAATCAAGATATGATATCATTGAAATTGTACTCTTGTTCAGATAGGATTGACAATGCATTTTGTAGAGGAGGAAGCGCGAAAAGTGCGGTGCGGGTGCGGTGTCTGGAAATAATGTGTCACTTTTCATTAAAGCGAGAAGTGAAAACGGATTCAAAGTAATCATTTTTGTCATTTTTCTTTGATATTCCAATTTTTTATTATGTGAGGCTATCATGTCCACTACATCATCATCGTCAGACGTGTGATGATGGAGCTTCACGTGAAATGCCATTTATTAATAGGGATTGTGATTGTGGGATTGGATTGGGTGCACACAATGCAGTTACTTCTCACATGTGTTACAATATAGCTTAAGTATGAGCAAGTATTCGGAATGACAACTTTGAAAGGCAAATGTATAAAAACCAATTCACTGAGCTCCCCCACCCACCTCTCCTACCTCTTTTCATTCAAATTCTCTTGATAAAAATCTGTACTTTCTGGTCCATGAAAATCAGTCGTTTGTTGTTATGAATGGAAATATAGATGGGGAAAGTGAGATATTTTGGCGTTCCAGGTTACATATTGGACGAAAATAAAGGGAAATATAGCTTTCACCACCTAACAATAAGTTATTTTAAGATGTCATCAGTATCAGATGCCCTATAAATGTGATCCATTCGATTACCATGTGGTCAATTCTTACATTGTCATACGAATCAGCAAACAGAATAACGACTCACCATAATATCCCAAATTTACGCTGGGGTGTCTAAAGCGCTTCATCCACTTTTTAGTCTCTAGACACTGGAGCGACACTTTTGCAGGGATAACGTCTATTTGAAATTTTACGCTATATGCTATGTACGCTTTTGTAATCCTCACATAAAATGCACGCAATTTTTGCTAGCTATCATAAAGAAACTGCCTTGTAAATTGTCTATCAAAATATTGTGGGCGTATCTTGATTAGTTTGCCCATCCGTTAGTTATTTATCTTTTATAATTAATAAGAATAATATTTAAAGTCTTCAGTATATTATCACTAACAATCAGCATTAGGTTAATTATCCAGAATTTTTCCATATTACTTAAGACTCAAGAGCAACGTATTGTTGATTTGTAAAGCGCTCTCATCTTTCGATACACAAATGAACAGCATAAATGCCTCTGCTACAGTTATTCATTCACACCATTTTCATCACCTCGCAAAAGATGCTCCTTTTTACCTTTCCCATGTTTGGTGTGCAAATATTAAGGGAAATACAAACATCACATAATAGGCTTCGTATATCTCTAGGCTCTGGAAACGAGAAGATGAAAAAATACGAATTTCTCTTAAAGCAGCACAAGCGCAACTCTGGCATGCATAAGAGTGAATAGGAATCGAGCATACAATGGTGAATATAGTGTCGCTGTGAGTTCACATTAAAAAAGTGCAATAGTGAACATGGAAAAACATGGGTAAAAAGATATATCTCTACAATAACTTCAATCGAAGTCTAATTTTCGTGAAAGTGCTGGCTTTTGTGTTCTCTTTCATTGCCGGATAGCTTTTGGCAGTTGGAGAATTGTAAAAAAATCTTCATCGTTCTTTTGATCACACAGATAGGATAGATTGTGTTGTTCCCTTTCGACAGTCACTGTCACATGATGGAGTCAATTCTTTTCAATTTCTATCATCTATACATTCCGATTTCCAAGCAATATTGAGTGCTGCTAATGCATTGGCTTGTGCATTGCATGCTGTAAAAATATCTATCGTTTGAGAGGAAATAAGCATTTCAATTTTAACAGATTCAGAGTGAAAGGAGATATACGTAGTTTTGCCACCTTGCAAGTCGTGAGCTTACGTTCTAAAAACTTTTTTAATGCTTCATCTTTTAAATCTTTTAAAGCACCAACACAAAGTAGCTAAATATTGGGGAGTAGCAATTTTTGAATAATTATGTATGAAATACTATGCTATGCTGATAGTTGTTGATGTGAAAAGACGTTGACTCATGAACTCTTCCATGGGAAAAAATGTTGATGGCCAAGACTTGAAAGAACTTGGGTATATTGCATAAATTGATATCAACTTAATGAAATTAATAAGTTTATTCTGTTTTCGATTCAATATTCAACAAAGAGAATCATCAAACGTCAGTTCTACTTCAAATATCCTTCAGTTTGACTGGCTACTTTTTAGTTTTGATCAGGTTTGAAATGCCAATTAATTATGATTGTTTGCAATGAACTAGCAATTGTAAAGAAACTAGAAACTTGATTATTGATGTGAAATAGAACGAATTGCAAACTTCTAATGACAAGGTAAAAGCCTGTAGATGATCGAAAGTGTTTCCTTTTCCCATGAACGACATTAAACAGAAGTGGAAGGCACTTTTCACGAATGGCAAAGGAACATCTATATTTCAAATGAAAATTGATACCCTTATAATGCATTGTGTGTCATTCAATGTTAAAACAACTTGAGACAGGATTGTCATCGATTCTCTCCTCTTCACACACTACAAACCTTTCCACTTGACATTCAACTGAATTTTAAAGTGTTCATATGACAGTTTATGCTCTTCAAATCCAAATACATACAAGTACTGGTTATGCATTCATGTTTTTCAGGCTATAAAAACCAGCCACAACATTAAACAATTAAGAAAAGTAAACAGAGTGATCATTAGTTGAAACTAAACAATACATACTTGATCAATAGTAATTTCTGATTCCAATATGTATTTCCCATATATTTGGATTTGAAGAAGTAAACCGTATGCTTTGATTAATGACTGAAGTGTGCCGATAAATACCATGAAAATTTTTCGAATCATGATAACCTCAAGCGAACGCAGTACTTGTGTGTCAAAAAGTTATAATAATATCCATCAAGTATGCCCTTTAAATATGAATAAAATATTGCAACATGTACTACCCATTATCAAACAGTGCACACGCTGCATCTCAAAACTCACGCATCATTGTTTGCAAGTGAAGAGCCATTCTAATTTCTAAGCCAACTTTTATTTTGGTTGGTTAATAAACAAATTTATTATATTCTTAAACCGCCATCTGAAATGACGAGGGCATCACAAACTTGAACAAGAACGGATACATCTTCATTGAGCTTAATTTCATATCTACACACACAACTCATGCAATAACAATAATCTATTAGGCACATAAATATATACGAACAAAATTGGGGCCTAAATTCACGAGGGAAATATTAGGAAATAAATGTGGTTGCTAAATCGGGATGGCAAAGTGCCAAATGTTACCGACTGAGCTTTTTTGATGGTCTGGAAGAAAGGACATGAATAATGTGAGTGTGTATCTCTGGGTTTTAGTGAGTGAGTAAACTAAACCAAATAAGAAAAAAGTTACACGTAATAGAAATACACAAGAGAGCAGTGATTTAAGTATATTATTAGGGTTGTCGGAGTACTTACTACTTACTGGCGTTGGCTTACATGATTCCATTTTTATAATGCTTCTATGACGAGGAAAATAGGGGAAAAGGCTTGTGTGTGAGGTAGGAAAAAAAGAATAAAAGGGAGATGCTCAAAGCTTGGAGAGGGTTTGTACGATCAAAAGTAATCAAAAAATTGATCTTGATGGTTTGATGGTGGTATGGAAAGTAAGTACCAGCAGAGAGGAAGCATTAAAGAGGCGATGATGGAGATTATGTTTTCGGGATATCGTTGATGAGTCTTTCCCCGAGTTTTTGGTGTTTTCCTCTTCTTTTCAGTATTTTCTTTTGCATTAAAAAAGATTGTACACACATGCTTGAAAAATGATGAGTGCTTCATCACATAAGTAAGTGAAAAAATATTTTAGCGGTTGGAAGAAGTGAAAAAAACTGCTTCTCTTTCTAGATTTTGAATCAAAGCAACACTACAAATTAATTGCTTTCACAACTTTTTCAGAAAAACGAATTTCTCACAGAAAAAAAAAACTACAATTTACGTAATACGAAATACGAATGCATGCATTGAGCAACTAAATTTGAATGTCTTCATTAAATACATGTAATTTTTTATAAAATCAACAACCTCTGATAACAGATCATATAACCTCGTTGTAATTGCTTGATGAAAAAGTAAATTTACTAACTAACATTTTTACTTCCTTTTTTTCCTTCAAGCCAGTATTCTAAAACTCCCTATTTCCCTAATTAAATGCATCGTTGCACCATCCACAGGACAAACATTTAGCATCCGAGCAAGAGGAGATAATCTTGTCACATTTGATTTCTTTGTGTAAACACTCGCGACGAGTGAGAGAGCATTATGTGAATATAAGGTTATATAATATAATGGTTCAGCACACAACATCATCATCATTTATGAGCAGCTGAAGAGTTTAAAATGGACTGCTGAAGAGGGGGAAAGGAGCTTCGGTCAGTGAAAAGAGTAAAAAAAGCGAAAGACTTGTATCGAAGTCAATAATTGGAATGGAGAGATTTGGCAGGAGGATACGAGGTGGTTTATCAAATGAAAACGGGAAATGCAAAGTGAATTGAGAGCACTGTTGTCACATTAACCCCAGCAGCATCTCCCTTACTCCGCATACAACTAACCATTATAATATCATCCATTACATCTTCGTCATCTATCCATCCAGCATCCACACGCATGCACGTCCGAGAGCAAAATACATGCAACATGTAGAATAAAAAGGGTAATAATAATAGATGTATTAAATGAGTGATCATTACCATTCACTATTGCACTTGAACAAGAAGTCTTTTGTGCATTGTCTGCGCTCAATTCATGTCACGTTATACATAGTTTCCAGTTTTTATACAGCAGCAGAGATCTTATTCCATGTACTCATCATCATCGTTATCATCCAACAAAGTGCATATGGCTATCTGTATACTATACAAAATATAAAAAAGGATCCACGAAGGCATGTATTTCATTAAACACATCACATTATCGAGAGTGGCCCGCCGGGGTGGTTCAAAATGAGTAAAGCCATCAAAAGTGATGATGATCAGGAAAGAGTCAAAAAGGAGATGAACTCATCAGAACATAACAGCTCTATTAATTAAGAGGTAAAAAGAGAGGGAAATCATGATGATGATGGCAGGGAGAAGATAAGCAAAAGGAAAGTGACTAAAATAATGAACAATGTGAAAAAGATAATATTTCAGCTCATGTTGCTCTGCCTGTGAAAGATGAATGCGATGACGCTATAGTGATAATGGTGAAAGTGAAGAAAACGATGATGATATGGTATGCTCGCTTCCCTGTATTCTTCCAAACTTTTGTTGCTGTTGTGATTATCGTCATCATGATGACAATGATGAGGGGAAATCGATGTGCATAGATGCATATAGCACACAGAGTGAGTACTTACCTTTTACTCCAATCAAAAAATAGCAAATTTCTCATGGAGGCATTTACAAGGGAAAAAACCTGGCAGTCATTATTGCCACCACTAAAACTTTTCTGGTAGCTACTTAGTTGTAATATAATCAACACGAGCAAGGTTTTCTTGTTAAATTTCTTTTCTCTTTTTTCATTCCCATCCCCTTTCATTTCAATGTTTAATACTTTCTATTGCTACTAGCCTACAGTAAAACTTTACCGTTTGTATAGCAGCACAACATAAAAACGTAAATGGGGCATATTGCCGAGTGCGAGAAAGAGATAAACAAAGACAAAGTCTTTTGAAAACTTGTTAGAAGCTATGGATCACGTTATATTGCGTTTCCACAGAAATTAGTATTAAAAACCAGGTTTCGGTTTTATATTTCTTTTCTTTCTCCGTCTTCCTATTTTTGTCTTTGATATTTGAGTTAGTTAAGCTAACTAGTTTGTAAATAAGAGGAGAAGAAACCAGATAGTAGAATCGCCTTACCTGTAATTTTTACAGGTTTTCATTCAACACAAGCGGTAATTGACGTACAACGCTAATCAAAAAGGAAAGCAAGTTCATTTTTCTGCCTTGTAAACCAAGCGTTGATAACTAGCAGACTAATCATCGTCCTTTTTGGTTGTTCAATTTAACTTGAACACTGACTAATTGCTTTGAATGATTTAGAACCACCAAATCTCTAGAAACTAAACCTTCTAGGCGTTGTCTTCTGAATGCCATAATTGCATATGCTGACTCACCCAGATTATCAAACATCAAAATATTTTTTTCTGGACAGATTGAAAGACCAGCCTTTTTGTCAGCTTCCTTACCTCCTTAATAAGTTTGAAAATAATAATAATAATGTCCTGACTGTAGTGGCGACGGTAATAAGCAATAACAATGATAATAATAATCTTCCAAAAAATAAGAAAGCCATCCTCTATTATTTCACTTTATTTTTCTTTGTTGCTTTTTTCCTTCCGTAAGCATTCCGTTCCATTGTGCAATAAAAGGAAACAAAGACGCAAACGGGTAACTGACATTTTATTCCGTTTTTCATTGTATGCTGCTGCTAGTATACCGGAGAAAAAAGTTTTTAAGCAATATACACACAATATGATATTCATATATAGCTTGAGGTATTTATGGTTATTATGGGTCTTGTGTCATATTGCGGTTATGTTGTTGCCGTTGTATTTTGTATTGTTCAACTGCTGCTACTTGTGCTACACTGACATTGTTAATAGTAGGATATAATGTATCTATTTTATAAGCACATATTATTATATGTAGTTTGAGCACAATCGACTTTTATTATTATGTGCATTCATTCACTTCGTTTTTTACTGGATTCATAACTGCGTGGAGAGAAGAGGCAAACGCAAACAATAATGTATCCGGTTGAATACATAGAGCGACGATAGCATTATGAAAAATTGTGGCATGGCAGGTTCGCAAAAGAATGACTTTATTTACCAGCAGCCACTTCAGCGTTTATCAAGAGAGAAGGAGCGTTGTATGAGCCATCCTTTTATATTAAACATGATATTAAATGGGAAACTTGGGACTGGAGAATGAACAGCCTCGGGATTTTCCCATTACAAAACTAATCACTCGCAATGACTTTTCTTTTGTTTGTCCCTTCCTCATTGTGCACTTATAAGAGACACACTGGTTAGTAGTGTGTGTATATAGTGCCTTTTTATGCTTTCATCTAAACTCTCTCTTGTCCTATTTAGCTTCGCAAAACTCTGGCAATCAACTTCTTTCAAATGATTGAGAAGAGAGACAGAGAAAATTAAAAGGAAGACAGAGAGAGAGAGAGAGAGAAAGGGAGAAAGTGAGCAGAGGAAAAGAAAGGACATCAAAGGTTCCTACCTATAATATATACCTAATCACTTCGCTTACAACATATAATAGACAAATTTGCTACGCAAAGGTATTCAATTTACAGGTAAAGATTAATTTTTTCAAGACGTTTTGACTTGACCTGCGCACAACTAAAATATTTGTCAAATGTGGCTTGATTGGGAAATGAAACCAACTGTTCATTTGTTAGATATTCAAGAAAACATCAAGATTGGAACACTTTTCTGTTAAAAATTCAATTGGCAGCAACTTGTGAAAAATCCACGCTTAAGTAGTCCCATGCATTGTTCTACGCACTACTATTTCACTTGGATGAGATGAAGACTGAGCTGTTGTCAGATGAAAATATTGTCATTTCCAAAATTTGTGCTTTTTCTCTCTTGGAATACAGAGATTTCCATGTATCCATTACACACTGAATTACTCTGAGAAGCTGAGAGACAAACTTCTATTGTGATTACAGAGATACAATTGGCTTACAGAGAAAACAAAAGCAAAAGTATACATAATGCACGTGTTTTCTATAAAAAGGACACAGTCATTGTCCTTTAAAGGGTATTAGTATTAAGTAGAAAATTCCAACAACTCCCTCCTTCCTCCTCCATTCGCTACTAGTATGAATTGAGAAACGAAACTAGTTTCATGAAAGTTGCTACATCGCCATATAGACTGATAGTGTTGGTCTACAACAACTACTCCTTCCACTGCTGCAACTGCTGGATAGAAAAGAAAATGGTTGTTTGAAGGTGGTGAAAGGAAATGGAAGCACATACTTTAACACTCAACCACTCACTCACTAAAAAGCCCACTCAAAGAGAGAGAGAGAAAAGAAGAAGAAGAAGAGTTAAACCAATCTAGTACTCGAATTCTTGGGAAAATGGCGTATAAACAAAACCCAATCGTGAAATATGTATGTATTTGAGTGCATGTATTTAAGGGAAAAAAGGATGGGTTCAAAGAAAACGGTATCAGGAGAGCTGTATTAAAAAAGAAGCAGGCACTACCGAATTGAAAGCTTACAGCTGGAAAAGACGAAAAAATAAAGTAATATGAAAAGCACCTTTGTAGGATCTTCTCCATCTTCCTCTCACTATTTCTCGTTCTCTGGAGTCTGCTTCACATAAACATTATATTAAAGTAATACATCATAATATCAGGAGGCAGGAGAGAATAGAGGAAAAATTGTGGCAAGCTTACAGTAACAGTGAAAGCACGGTGGTGGCAATATAAGGACCTTTTGGAAGGGAACATACAGAGAGAGAAGAAAAAAAGGTCAGTTTTCCAGGAGCTGAACTTCAGCCAATATTTTGGCTCTGATGGGTTTATGGAGCGCGAAATAGGGAGAACGTGAAGCGCAAATGGGAATCAGAATGAGCGAAAATTGACCGAAAAAGTCTGTTTCATTTGATGGTATTCCCTAAGGTTTTTAGCCAAACTAGCACTTTCCTTTATTCCTCCTCCCTGTATACACAGACACATCCAAAATGTACATACTTTTATACTATTGGGTGTCGGTGGATACAAATTGAGAAAAAGCACTTATATTTTTACTTCTCAGTCTGCATTTATTTATTTACGATGGGCCAAATAGTGGCTTGACTCTAGCGCGAGAGAGTGGTAAAAGTTATTGCAGCTTCCATTTAAGTATTCCCGTATTAGAGGATCTCTATTAGCTATTACAGAGTCAGTGCAATGCACTCATGATGGCGATGAGTCTCGGACCAACACTCGAGAAAAATAAACGATTACCAGATTTATTTTATTTTAAAGAGTATTCGCTTTCTCTCTCTCTCTTTCTCTCTCCCCAAAGTTTACTACTGATTTTGACATGTAATGGTCCCCAAGGTTTATATCCTGTTATTAGACTGCTATACTTGTGTACATTGGCTTTAAATAAGATGTATATACTGCAATTCTTCAATTCGTTGTTATGACTAGTTGAGCCACATCATAATAGTTCCTGTAATAACCGGGTACCAGCTTTCGTACTTTCACAAATTCAAGAATGGCATTCAATATAAGTTGTTTCAGTTACACTGCATGTTACTGCATTGGAGCTGGTACAGTACGATGAAGGGGTACAAGTACGGGGTGAAATGAGAAGCTAATTTTTAAGGAGAACTTTTGTAAACTGTTGATTGCATCCTCTAATGATAATGTTACGCCACCTTGCTGAGAGTTTTCCTTTGACAAAGGGTTTAACTGTTACGTATTATATACCTACGTAGAACATTATATAGAGGGATTACACTAGTTCTGAAAATGTTGTTTTAAGAATAATGGTGCGATTTGGAAATGACATTCTGTTGCCTATTTCACACTTACTTTGGTTTTAATTCTTCCAGGTCGCTACTCATATAACAAGTTAATTTTCAGTGCCAGTTCCCTATGGCAGAAGATGATTAAAAAAATATGAAGTAATATTAAGAACTGATGAACTTTTAGATAGCAGCTTGATATTTTTAATATGTAGCGATTCATTGTAATTTTTAAATGTCACAATATATTCAACGTAATCTTAATGAAAAGTGGAGGATTAAAAACATTAGAAAACACTATTTTTTAAACTTCAAATCTGACCTTTTGGAGCAGCAAAAACCTGCTCAAAATTCTATAAAAAAACAAATGCACGAATAAATGATGCATGAATATGTGCTATATGTAATGCCTACAAATGAGATTTCATGTTGAAGAAATATTGAAGCTTACTACCATACAAAACGAAGAATGGAATATCATTTTAACAGTAGAATAAGTCCTCATCACTCCTAAAGTAATTCTCCCCGTCGTCTGTTAGAGCAAATAGCAAAAGAGTTTGGAAGAATATAAACAAGTTATTTTTTTCTCCAAAAAATGATAGGTCTCATTGTGAAAACTTCAAACTGTTCTTATGAATAAATGAAGACACGTAAGGAATTGTTATCATAAGGGTTGTATAATCTGTGACAATGTAAAATGTAGCAAACAAAATACCTATCAGTGAGAGAAACGGAGAAAGCAATAACGAAGTACGGTCATGTTCATGCGGAGGAATTCCCAAGGGTCTTAGAATGGGATGAATGGTGATGGTGACAAAACTTGTATCTTATAATATAATAATTTGAGATGGCACGATATCAAAATTTCCCATTTTTGTGAGCAAAATGGCGAAAGTGTATAGTGGCGAATCCAAACTTTCAGTTCGTTATTTCATTGGGAATAAAAAACAATAATTTCATCTCTCTTCAGAATCTGAATACACTAGCCATGCTTAAATTGTTACTTCATATTATTTTTTAAAACCTTATTTCACCATACCTTTTTGTTTTTAAAGTAGCAAGAAAAACTCAAAGTGTATGCAAAGTAAGTAATGAATTGGTGCAATTTGATAGTTCCGTCTAGTTTCTAGTTACTACAAGTGCATTACTCCTTTTGCCAGTAGTGAAAGTTGCCAGAATGACAATTACGAATCTCACTATCACACGTTGTTATCTCAGAAGCTAAAAGTTGAAAAGATCAACGAAGCAGAAAATAACCTATTATAGTCCACCGCGCGTGAAGAAATGTGCAGAGGGACTTGCATGGAAAAAGTAATATTCATTGAAAACAAACTCACAAGTTGCTGCTGCTAGTATATTGTATATGTACATACTACATCAACTACATGGTTGACAGTGCTGTACTGCGAAACAGAGATAAATGCTAATCTTTATAAATCAGTGAATATACGGCATCCCCAGATTCACAACTACAGATTTATTCGTGACCTTTCCTTTGCTCCCTGATCACTCTTTACACTCATCCTTGTTCATCAGTTTAAAATGTTTGAAGGTATTTACTTATGAGGATGGCTTCGTTGGTGTGGCGTGTAGAAATATATGGCTAAGTAGTTCGAAAATGTCATGAGCACTTTAAAACTTCAGACTAATTGCATACTAGATAAAGATTGTTAATTTTCCATTTTCATGAATGAAACAACGATCTTGTCATATTGGTGCAAGAGTTCTTGGTTTTGATGCCGTACTACATGAAAATAGTGGGTGAAATGAAATTCCATAAAAAGTTATTATTCAAATAATGACGCGCATAAAGCGAAAACAATTAAGTACCAAATCACAAATCAACCTCTTTATTACAGAAACAATGATTTCCGTAAACAAACATACTTGTACAATTCATATTCTTTATTGTAAATGAAGATTGTAGTAACATCTCCGTCATCTGTAAGATAGTATCTAGCGATAATAATAATAATAACATACTAATAATAATATATACTCTATAATGTAGACTATAACAACATTTATTAGGATATAGAATAATTATCAGAATATTTTAACTAAACATGCATGTAGGTAGCGGTAAATAATACATAGTACTTCATATGTTCACATACTGATAATTTATGGTTAATGTTACATGTAAAAATAAAGATCTTACCTATTGTACATCAAAAGTCACCTATTTCAAACGATTCATTGCTAAAATGAAGTTCAAGAGTAAATCTTCCGCCAAAAAATTAATAAGTCCGATTGTACGCCCAAAGTGATGCGTCTTCTGCTCCAGAACTTTCAGTAATATTTCCATGAATGCCATTGCTGGTAGCATTGCTTGATCGCCTAGTTATGTTAGAGCCGATCGGACCGTACGGGTTTACTGAGCGGCTGGCAGGCTTTTCTATGGGAGTCGACTCCCAAGAAAGCCTATTGATATCGTGGTCAGCCATCCTGTTTAATGAGAAGGGGATATCTGTTGGAGTAAATGGAGGTGCCACTGGATGAACATCTGGACTCATCCTATCATCATTGTGATTCCACGGTGTCCATTGATCCGCTGGTTTTGAGTGGCTTGGCTCCATTACTGGCTTATAACCCATAGGGCCTATGTTAGAAGGAGTGGTTGCTCCATTCATTGATATAGGTCCTTGGTTATAATGAGGAGAAACGTTAGTTGCCACACCGCCGATCGGTTTGAAATCAGTTGCAGGAGCTTTCCGAGCAAACAAGTTTGGATCATTGCTCATTCCAGATGGAGATGTCCGCTTACCGGTGGACACGTGCATTTGTGGAAACATGCCTCTTTGTTGAGGTCGAGGTCGAGGTATAAATTGTTGATCTTGCGCTCGTAAGTAACTTTCAGATACAGAGTTTGAAGCTGGAAAAGCCACTGGACTGGCAGGTGTAGATGACCAAAATCCGTGCCTTTCTGCGGCTGACGAGTTGTTGTGATTGTGATGATTAATCATTCCTGGCATACCACATAAGTCTTCAAAAATATATCAAAGAAAAACAATAAAGTATTTTATATTTTATCACACCATTTCCACATACCAAATACATAATTTAATGTTATGAAGTATTTACTTGGATGAACTTCGTTCTGCCATCCTGGAGATGGTGTCTCATTGCGAGACGCAGCAGCATATGGTGAAGACATAGAAATTGGTACCCGTTTGTTTAACATTTCAGAACTCGGGAAGCCTGTGCGGTTAACAAAAGGGCTTGAGCCATTGTTGTTACAGAGAGAGTCCAATCCAGAGCTTGGGCGATCCGATGCTACAGAAGCTTCTGACGATGGTCTTGTACCGTTAGCACCAAACGCCTAAGTTAACCAGCAAAATTTTAAATTAGTTCCCCTTTTAATATTTACATAAAGCAACAACTATAAGGAAAAATAAAGTACCATCTCAGATGGACGAACTCCAATCACTGGGGATTCCAAACTGGAACACCTGCTGTCGACAACCATTATATTCGAATTATGTCTGCTCTCAGCACTTCCTAAGGGAGCAGACCTATGATAATCAGCCATGTTGGGTTGACCTATGGGTCTTGAATGATAGTCAACATTGTGGACTCCATTTATATCATCACATCGGGGACCTTCAAGCATACAAAATTCAGTGTCCACATTACATAACGTTCAACATTAGTTTGCTCATTTTTATTAAATGTATTAACAAAGATAGGACATTACCATTGGCGCTCATTTGTGGAGGAACTTTTGTGATTGTTATACCAGGTGGTAATTTCAATTGGGTAAGATCAATTTCAGCCAAAGAAGCATTCTCCTTCATATAATTTGTTCCACTTACTGGAGCTAAAAAACACACACACACAAGTTTAAAGTTACAATATTTATACCTCCTGTACAATTATTCCATATTTTTTTTTTGGTTATTATGACACTATATTTCTATTTTTTAATGAAACATTTAAAAAATTACCTGGATACATGTTATTCCTCACTGGGGCCATGTTCCCAATGTTGGAGTGGTTGACCGTATTGGGCACAGAAACCGAATGATTAGGCCTGGGAGGCTCTTGCTTAACAAAAGTTGTGTGCTGTAGAGGAAGAGGTGCTTCCGTACGAATTTTTCCGTCGATGCTCGTAGGATACACTATAATGTTTTAAAAAAATACCATTATAGTAAATAACTGTCGCTAAATATGCAATTAGTGTGACGGAATCAGAAGTGATTCGTCATTTGAAAAGAGGAAATTTCTACATAGGTAAAATAATAATGGTAATTCGGTTACCTTGGCCATTCATGAGTGTATACACAAGATCGCTTTCGCCTTCCTTCCCTCTCATACTGATAGTTACACTACTGTCCATGTGTTTCTTGATTGTGACCAAATTATTTTTCTCTTCCGGTGCTCTCCCTGGCGTTTCATTCGTTTTCGAAGAACTAAGGATCTCCATAAGTGGCTGACCAACAGGCGCTGCTTTGTGCTCTGGATTGTCATTAGATTGAACATTAGTTGGCTCGTTTGTGGCTTGACTCTGATTATCATTTTGTTTTGGCTTCTTCTTCTTTTTCTTGTTCTTCTTATTAGCCTGAGAGCGTTCTTGTGCTTGAAGTTGCTCGATTCGCCGAGCTTCCTCTTCTTCACGCTTCCTTTGTTCCTTTTCATGTTTGAGACGACCATATTCCTTCTCAGAAACGGCATCAATGGATGGTGTGCGATTACCCTCGTTTACAATATCAGTCTTAGATAATGACTCATTTGCCGTTTTCTTATCTGATCCATCTTCCTCCTCCAAATTCTCCAACTCCTTCTTTCTTTGCTCCCGACGCTGTTTTTTGGCCTCTTTTTTAAGTTTCTTCTCTTCCGCTTTCTTTCGCTCGATTTCTTGACGCTTCTTTCGTTGCTCTTCTTTCTTCTGCTCCGCCAGTTCTCTCTGCTTCCTTAAAATCTCATCTTTTCGGCGCTGTTCCTCTTCCTCCCGTCGTCTGCGCTCTTGCTCCTCCTTTCTCTTCTCTTCCTGAATGCGCCTCAGCTCTTCAGCCTTTTTCTCTTCTTCTTCTTTAGCCTTCTCCTCAGCCATTCGTTGGCGTTCCATCTCTTTCTTCTCTTTCTGGCGAGCTTTCTTTGCAGCCTTTTTGGGGTTGGGATCATTGTTGTTGTTATTGTTGTTGTTGCTCGCTTTGAGGCTGATGCCTTCTATTTGTTGAACGACTGCATCCACATCGTATTCTTTGTATACCCTTTCAGGCACATCCGGAGTGGGTTTCTCTTCCCCCTTTTTGACAGTTGGCGGTGGAGGTCTCATCTCTTCTGCAAAAATTTGAAACTTTTGTTGAATATTGACTGTGCAGCTTTTTGTAGTGGTCAACACTTCCGGCCGACCGGTTTCCACAGTTTTTCTGAAGCGAGTATTACGTGAACGTGGGTCTGGTACGGTGGCAGTTGTTTTCGATTTTCTTTGGGCTGAACTTCCTCGCTTCCCGTCTCCTTCGCTGCACAACACACTAGTGGCGTCTGCTGTCCCCGATAGAGTCACACAGAATCCAGAGGAAGATAATTTGGCAAAAGCTCGCTTAGATTGAACTAATTCGTTGAACTCGCGTTTCATCAACAGCGTTGTTTCTAGACCTTTCTTGCACCTCTTGATTTCTTCTTCAGTCATGGTACTGGACAATCCTTTTTCAAGAATTGCCAGGTCGTTGTCGCTAAGCAACCCTTCGCCAACAGCAGCATCAAGTTCCTCAGCAGCTTTGTAAAGAAGGGGAAAACTATCCTTGAAGCTTGCCTTTGAACACTGAAAGTATAAAAAGTTGCAAGGTTAATCTTGTAATTAGTCATGAGTTTACTTCTTTGATTTACATTTAGAACAGAGATTTGTTAAAAATAACACATCAACAAGGTAAAGTAAAATCGATTTCAAATTAATAATAATATAGTATAACATGATTAGACCCATCTTAAAATATCTTGATGTATGTATATATTGACTGCTTTGCTTAAAATAACTCAAAAATATAAGATTTAATTCTATTTCCCATGACGCTACTACTGTTAACTTATGCTCTTTTGCAAAAAATCAAAAAAAGAATTTAAATTTAAGGCTGCTTGATGTGATGGCCAATATGGTCTACTTACTTAATTCTACGATTCATAGTAAATATGACATGTACCTAAGCTGTTACGCAAACTACGAGCTAAATTAATGAATCAGGACAGGAGTCATTTGCTTATTACCTATGTATTATGCAATATTTTCTTTTCTATAAACTATGCAAATTTTTCATGGCGAACACTTACGAACACTTCATATAACACGAGCGAGTTCTATGACTATGTATATGACCCTTCTCACCAGTACTTACGTTAACCGAATAACCAATGTGAAGTACTTTAGGCGTCTGACGCTTATTAGGAAATTTACGGTGGTATTACCTCTGTCGTTACACAAAATGGTATGCATAATAGATCATTTAAGGCGATTTATTTTCATGCAGCAAAGACTTGTACCATTGTAATTGTAACACTCCGCCTTTTAATACCGATGATAATAAATCTGTGAAGCTAGTTATTCAGTTATAGTACCTTACCTTATTAATAACTAATGTCCAAAAGTACCTATTACATTTGACAGTTGAATCGTTGGATGTATTGAATAAAAACTTGACTTTAAGGTAGAAACAAAGTGAACCTGACCTTCGCATTTTACAAACTAATCCTTGGAAATAATTCATCGCCATTGAATTAAATGGCATTACGCAATCAGATTTGTAATGACAGATATCTCACTGAAGACCACAAGTTTAATTGAAAATCTTACAAAATTAGACATTAGAATCTATATAAATTTGCCAAAATACAGTTTTCCTTGGAAATTGTTTACCCGTTGGAATAATTTGAGTGCTTCATTGTCGTTGCAAATGAAAACTATGCCCTCATCGTCGGCATACGCTCCCTTCACTCCTTTCATCATCGCCTTTATAAGTTGATCTTTCAGGGAATCAGCCATTCTCAACTTTTGAGCAGTGCCTATTCGAAATATTAAAGGAATTGACACACAACAGACTTCAATAAACTCTCAACTTTAAACTATGCAAAAAGACGAGGGATATAATATGAAATACGGAAACAGTCTTGCCGAGTGCCCTTCGCCAAGGTTTCCCCAACCTGAGCATCTCTATGAAACCTTTTCCACCGTCTAAACGTGTTCCGACTCCAGCACAGTTTGCAGGTAACACTTCCACCTAAAATTTTAACACTCCTATTCTGATGACAACAAGTTGGAGGAATCCAATTGATAATGAACGTTTTTAAAAATGAAACCGCCTCAGCAATGGAATAATTTCTGATGTTCGTAGCAGCCAGAAAGAAGCGTGCCTTTACGCCTTCCATCTGTCAAAAGGCAAAACAAAACAAAGACCCAGCTGCAGCCACGAGTAGCAAGCGGACAAGTCAAAATTCCATTCCACTGCTTTACTGCTTTTGCTCGGCACTAGTGCCATACCGGCTGCAGCAACACCAACGCAGAAATTGTTTTTTGCAGCTCACAGTCACGCCGCTTCTCTCTCACTTTTCGGAGACTCTTTGTTCTGCGTTGCGTTGAGCACGCGGATCGCAATAAGAAGAAGGCCGCTTTAGACTGGAGATATTTCTTCGAATATCAATTTTCTCTTAAGCTGCGCTCAATGGCTTGATGAGAAGGCATGTATTTAATTGCTATAGATCGAATGTATGTATAATAATTGAATGTATAAAATGTCATACGAGTGGATTTAATTCTTATCACTGCACTGAGCAATTAAGAAATTTTCAGATAAGATATTTATTTTCTGCATAGACAGGTATTTCAGCAATGAGAAACATGCGAAAAGAATGACAAATGGTTTGAGGGGATGGATTCATGATCAACTTTATGCGATACCTTCTTTACCGATAAGAAAATGCATAGTCAATGGAAGCTAATATATTTTGCGATTTGTTTCCGTTAATTAGCTTGTAAGATGATAAGCCTTATCTAAAACCGGATGCTTTGCATGCCAATTTCTAAGATAAAAAATTATTGAGGATTCAATCAGGCTACCGTGTAGCTTACCAAGTTTCTCAAAAATTCTCAAAGGGACGTGTATTTTGTGTTCTTATGTCAATCAATCAAATCACTATACAATCCAAAGATATGAGACTCTTCCAATGAGACTTTAAGAATGAACTTGATTTATCAATCTTGATTCGTAAACAAGTATTAATTATTTCACAAAATTAGAAATAATGAAGTGAATGGCAGGTGTGCTTTGTAAGCGGCAAGTGTATCAACTGCTGCGCAGCACGGAAGTCAATCGAGCACTGTCTCCGATTTCTCTTTGGACCATGATGCCACGTCGCAAGACTTGAGAAGAAGACGGGGAAGCAATTAATTGGACCATTAGTTATTCGGAGTAAGTATGTGTAAGAAATATAGTTAGGTTAGACCCCCTATCGCGCATATCGGTGTCAAAAATGCCAGAGAAACTTTATGCATTCATAAATCTACTGTCAACGCATCGCAATAAATATTATTATGCCGTTGTAAGCAGCGAGTGAGCAATTAATACTGTACATCCCAACTCAATTGTCATTGATAAGGGAACAATATGCAGCTTGAGGGTGTGAGATATTCATAAGATATTCATTGGGCATTTAAGTGCAGCTTTCCAAACAAATAAAACTTACTGGGAAGAAGTTAGGGTCGACATTGTCTTGTTCTTATAGTTACATGACTAATTGAAATATATTATACTTTTTATACTTAATATTTTCAATGCATGAATTAATTTCGTAATACTGTCTTTCATCGCAAGGCTCAGACTATACTTTATAGACGAAAATAGAAATATAATAATACGTGGAATAATTATCTGGGTCGGAGAGCAATTTTTCAGCTTCATACATGCTCGCATTTTACATGTGATGTAAGAAGAAAGGGATGGGGTTACGAAATGTGAGCTTTCAATTCGAAGAATTTTGTTTTGGTTGAAACACAACCATAAAATTCAGTTATTAGAAGTAATAACGCCCCGCAGTAGTTCGTCCAATGGAACTTATTGCTTTCTCATTTTCACACCTGTCGCTTCCTAGCAAGGAAGAAGAGTAAACCGAATGGCGTGACCAACCGTTGTGTATTGGCCATGTATGTAAATGCATGTACTTTTTATGAACGCTTGATGCAGCTTGCGTGTATATATGATAATGATGATGTGTTTATTGAGTACTATTTATTGCGTTACCGGTAACTTACAGTTATTAATTTATCATATTTTTAATTCTTGCGTAATGTTTTCTTCTCTCTATGACCCTTTTCTATATATGGCATTTATGTCTTTTTCTTATGTAAAGAATATAATATTTTATTTTCATTTAATAATGCTTACAGTTGCATCTGGTTGACTTTAGACACCAGTACCGATCCAATATTTCCGTATTTATCACTCATGCATATCAACCATGTTAAGAGTCAAATGAACGAGGTTTCAGTTTTGATAACCGTATTACGCAAGATTTCTATTAAAGTGTCACAACCACTGACCACGATATAAGCACTTTAGATATTAGCAGGTCCTATCCTTACAGCACAACCCCACACGGCAAACTTTATGGTTAACTGTGAAGCAGGAAATGAAGATGAGTTTATTGAGTTTATGGGGTTTTGAAAAACTACACAGTTTTTCTCGACCCGAGATTTGCACACTGTCACACAATACTTTAATAATGTTCACAGTTAAAATTAACTAATGATAAAAATCAAGTACTATAGCTTCCATTGCCAAAATGCGAAGGAAGAAGTACCAGCTTCAGCCACCACCGATCGTGACAACCACAAACAGACTACTAACCAATCAACTATGTGCTAACGATTCCGACTTGCGAATTTCGAGAAAACTAATGGTAAGTTAAATTGAGCGATACACTCTTCCACTTCATCCTAACTTACAAGAATAGTCAGTATTATTTGATGAGGAATACTCAACTAGAAACCATTTGCACTATTGGACTGCGTAATAATGAAGCGTCAGCATCATAACCTATGTTATGCATTCTCACTCGCAATAAAATGCAGCATGGCAGAGTAAAAAAGACTATAATAATTAAAATCATTACATGTAGCGCAGCCCTTGTTTTTCCCAATCAGTCAACATGTTTTTGGGACGTGACAAGTTTATGCATTCTGAGAATCGGTCGGTGGAGTTCACGTTTTTTTTATTGCTGGTATGAATTGTCACCAACTGCCATGCTTCTGATACTTGGACAATAGATGTCTTTTAAAAGTGAGGACAATGCTGGCTACCTGGAAGATATAGTGCGTTTGGAAATGCAAGGCGTGGTTTACGAGCTTGGAACCGTGGAAGAGTGTTGTAAAGTAACTAAGGCATTTGCAAATTTTAGAGCATATCAGCAAACTCCCGTATACAATATGCAGCAACCCGAAGGGTAGAAAAATTATTTTTGATTTATGAAAAATAATAATACTATATTCAACCTTTCCAATACGGTTGCACTATCGTACTACTAACTACAATATGAATTCTTAAGTATGTAAAATTAATGCATTTAAGTAATATTTATCTGGAGGATACTGTCTGTGTCTACCTTTCTACACTCTACCATTCTAACAGTCAAGAAAATTAAAGGTGGTTGTCAAGTTGTTATACCCTCATTTTTCACATAAAATGTTAACAAAAAACAGTTTGGTGTCATTTCTATATATAGAATGAATATTTCTCATATATGTACTCCTAATTGTAGAGCAGACAATGCCAAAAAATATGTGTTGTAAAGGATACATCAAAGTGTAGTGTATGCATTAACTTAACTGTGAGTGTCAATTTCATTGATATTCGTTTAAAAGGGAAAAAGTTAAAGAAAAATGGTACTTACACCAAACGTAGTTTTGTGGAGAGTATGACCTTCGAATTCTGTTACACAGCCGTGTCTTGCGTACCAGAATATAATGAAAGACATCAGTTCGTGCAGTGAGAACTCTTGATCAGCCTTAGCTCGTCGAGCTTTGTCCACAGAAGTGATGGACACGTAGACATCCTTCGTATCGCCAGCCAGTTCAGGTAACATTCCAGAGCCTTCAACCCCTGCAAAATTGTCAATTTAAGTGTTTCAAGTTATTTTACGTACACAAATGAATGGCTAAATGCACATTTATTACTATTCGTCAACTATTTACCTGTTTTAACAGCAAATGTCAGTAATTGCTCAAGGTTCTCAATTGTCGATGGTTTCTTGCTTTTACGATGCTTTTGCATAAGAGAAGATAGAATTGCCATTCGGTTATCTCTAGCATAACGAGATCGTCTGTCTGGCCTTTTCAGTTTCACAGGCACCGAGATCTTTGTTAGATTAGCGTTTGAATTGAGTCTTCGACACATTGCACCAGTCGATAAAGGGTTGACTTTGCTTCTACATGCACTTCTCCTCTTGAATTTCTTAGTACTATCTAATGTTTGATTTGTATTGGCGTAATACTCGATAACTTCTTGTTTGAGAACGTCGAAAAAGTCCACTAAACGCTCAAGTCGTGATTCGTATAGTGCAAAATACTGGTCCTTAATTCTGTCCTCCACAGTAGGATTTTCCTCCGCTAAGAATACGTTAATGGCGAGCTTCTTGTTCTTGTCCGCTGGGTTCTCTACAGAAAGTCGAAGTAATATCTTGGCCTTGTTGTTGTAAAGTATCTTCCAGGGCGTTTGCGATCTTTCGATGATGAAACGATCTTGCCAGTAGCAGTGAAACACTTGGGGAGCATCAAATTGATCATCACGGTATGGATTAATGTAAAGTGCTGCATCGATCACATTCTTTTTAGGCACTTTGAACGTCGGGCTGTAGGGAACAAAAATTTAAAGCATTATTGTACCTATGAATGCATAAACACAATTTATTTCTCCAAGTCCTATTGAAACTGTGTGTCACAAACCATTTGCAAGGAATTTTGGCCATTTTAAACACAGAAGTCGCTGCAAACAAGGTAGTATCAATGTATTCCAAATATCTCTCCAGGTTTTCGATATTCGGACCGAAATAAGATTTTTGGAGTTTTTGATAAGCGGCAATCTGCAGACAATTTATCAAAAATTGAGTATTAATAACATTTCGATAAAGATGAAATTGTAAACATTTTGGATCATATATGAGCGTGAACTTACGACTTTTAAAGCGGCTTCCCGACGGCTCGCAACATCCGACACGCTATAAACGAGCTCATTCATAGCGTGCAGTATTAAACTTTTAAAGTCCAACCTGTCCTCATGATTGTGGTCTGAGATTCGATTAGCCAATTGATTAAATACTTTGAACTTGCTCTCCAGCCACCTCAACATCCTTATTAGCATGTTGAAGCTATCAATGTAAACTGGAATCACAAAATACAGGGTTGTTAGTTATATTTTAGTTGTATAGATTCATAATGTGAATGCGACTTGCTTGATTTGTAGCTTACACATAATAAAATTCATTGATGTCGTATAAAACATTTTCTGTGATCCTAGAATGACTGCAAATTTGTGAAGCACGGCACGCGCAAGATCTGTGGCACCCTCATACAATTCCAGTAAAGTCTTCCCAAAGTTTCCCAGACTTGTTCTGAAAATACATACATAACAGGTTGTTACTTTTACTGAAATTTGAGCAACACAGTCAAGACATAAAATTTGTCTGAAAAAGTTACGATTTTTTTTCAAATTTTTTAAACCCCAACTTGCTGTGACATATTTTACATGTATCATGAATTGAAATGATTATCTCCACTTACAATGGTTCAATAGCTACGATGTCGTTCATAATCAGACTGCATAGTTTCTCGAATTCTGTGTCGCGGTAATGCTCATCAAATTCCTCGGAAAGGATGAACCAAACAACACTGAATCTTCTGCTGCAAAAAGTCTCAAAAATCCTATCGACCCCAGAAATAAGTACTCGGTAGACGCAGCGTCGAATGTGATGAATGACTGATTGAGTAACTTCTTGGCCGGAAATGTTCTTCTTGACAAGTTGCTTCCTATAAAGTTATGTGTTGGTTATTCATTTGTAAATGTTCGTCGTAACTAGTATTTGACAAGCATAATATTGTATAATTATGTGACATACTTGACTTCTCGCAGTGCAGAGCATGGTGCGCACCGACACTGCTGCGGATGCATCTTTTCGAATACATTTCCCCAGGAATCGACAGGATAGCCTGCATTCTATTCATTAAAAAGTTAAATCTATGATTTACTTTATCACGACTAATATAGACGACTAATATAGTTGTAGAAACACTGATGCTATACGTACTCGTGAGAGGGATTCAATGGTTTCCTCATAATTCTCTATATTATTGAGCATCCGTAAAACTTTTCTAATCCTCACAAGGCATAGCCACCCTTCCGTTTGAAGGAATGTGACCAAATCGGTATTCGTCTTCCTAAAGTAATTAATTTCGCTATCACCCTGGAATTGTGGATCTAAAAAAATAACAAAGATAGGATTAGAAAACCGCAAGATTTGTTTTGCACAAATCAACATATTTATTATCATGATTATGGTAAAGTAACTGTCATTACCAGTAAGGAAGTCTTGTTTCCCCCAGAAATGAGCATCGTTAGGAACCCCATCCCCAGCCCATGAGAATATTCCGATAGAGATTCGTTTTAAAGTTGGAATTGAATCCATGTACTCGAGGTACTCCTCAGAGTTAAATAAGGGTTCAATTACATTATGGAAAGGTTTCATTGTTAGATGCGAATACAAGAACTCTCATGCCTTCCACACTTACTTATAGGGAGTTGGATACAGGTAGGCAAGAATTTACCAGTTTATCTGTAAGAATTTTCAACAAAATTCAGTTAATGACAATCAGTTTTTATAGCCTTGCTAGTATTCATTGTATACAATATTTTTCACTATGAAAACGATTAAAAAGAAAAATAAATGTGAAGGTTAGTCACTTCTGCTTCACGTTTCTGCCAAAATGTGTGTAAACTTGTCTGAATACCCTTTCGTGGTTATATGTTTCAAGTTAATATTCGGAATAAAATAGGTTTTAAATAAGTTTCTTGAGATTGTGTTTGGGCTCGTCACTAAGTTTGTAGTTCATTAAAATCGGTAGGTACTCTCCCCGGTTTCTCGTGCAACTTTCTGTATACAAAATTCCTATAAGAAGGACGTTTTCACAAACTCTACATTGTCTGTCATCGTTTGTGTTGAATAGTTTCTTTGGACAAGTATTTTCAAAGAGTGTAGAAATCGGTTGATTTCGCAATAAGCGTTTCTTCAGGTAACCGGGTCAGTGATACGAGCTAATATGTATGTAAGTTCACTGGTATATGAAGTCTGTGTAACTATTTCGGGAATAATAGGTAAAATCATAAAGTAGAGTAGTTTATTTTATGATTGTGAGACAGTCTCTCAGTCTCAATGGGCAATCGACAAACTTTTGGTATTGTCCTAAAGACACATTTGCGAAAGACGTCAGTCAGTGATTCCAATCATGACACATGTATTGCTCGATGCAAGAGAAATAGAAAATATTTGTACGAGTCGTTCACCCAAAGTTAACACAATGGACAAAATGTATAAGTGTTTGTACTAACCAAGGAAGGATTAAAGTACTGATTGTTCTTCTTCAGATTACTTTCTGCAGAGTTTGTCTATAGAGACGGCTAATCTGCAATGGTCGTGTGGTATGTTGGGCTTGTACTATGATACATTTAATGACAAAAAATTTGCACAGTTTGCTAACTTTTTTCTCTTCTTTTCTTTCAAAGTGCTAATTTAATTTATGCACATGTACACAGTGAACGGCTCTGGTTTGTCATTCAAGCTCGAAATACGAGAGTCAACAAGAAAATTGAAATAAATACTGAACTAATTTTTTATGTATAAGTACAAAAATTGTTTCGGTAAAAAATTAATTTGATAAACACACACGCGCTCACGAGAAATAATAGAAAAGAATGAATTTGTGTTACTAAAGTAATATGAAATGAACGTGATATTATTGATGTTCCTAACACAATACCATGTACAATACATGCATGGATAAAGAAAGAGTAGAAGCCACGAAACCAGCTACATATTTTTCGTAATCTGTCTGTCAGTCCAAGCCAAATCCAAAGCTCGAGCATTGGGGAAAGCAACGATTGGCTTTTATCATAGTAGTATAGGGAATGAGGCTGTTTGTGGTTTTTACGTCTTACCTGGCAAGTCACGTAGGTTACTGTGTTCTCATTTAACCTTTCACCTATCAGCCTTAGCAAAGTATTCATATTTCATTGAGAAAATTTAAGGTGCGTGTGCACTTGCTCATGGCAAAAGTATGTTAGTGATACCTATGAAGAGATTCTAACTATTTGATAAATAGTTCTAAAATTTCATGAATGATTATGTGTGCAACAGGAAAAGCCGAGTTTAGTGACAAATGCATGGAGTGAATATGTAAAGTTCTTCAGTTGTGCACTAAAATATTAGTGAATATTTAAAATCTAGATGACGCATTACTCGTTTGACTTGCAAATATGCAGTGATAGATGCATAATTGTTTACATAGGCTGTAAAAATACTCATTTCCATCGCTGGCTTGCATGCCGATATTTCATGAGATTCCATATTGAGCTATTTCATGAAAAATCCCGATTTTTCCGTCCTTGTTTCTCGCTACTTGAGAATTTTCAGCATTTTCAGGCTGAATATTAGGAATGCATATGTGGCTACATTCGTATCACCGTCTACACATGTATCTTGTATTTTCAGATTTCTTTCAGAATTAGACTACCACCGACACCAACTTTTCTCGTAAGGTATCGTATCATAGTAGAACCAGCACAGAGCCAGTTTTTTTGAAAAGTCGTACTCTTGCATGTCTACGAGCATTGTATATATATGGTATCAAGACAGGACATGATGAAGAGATGAGCAAAACCAAAAATTTAATAGGTAATAAACCTTAACTTACATTTTGTATCAATATTACACAGTTGTAAAAGCAAAAAAGGGTATATGAGTGGCCGTATGCATTGTAGGTTATCTCTGTATTCCCACTTTTTATTCTATAAGGTATTCGTATTGTATTTGCTCGTCCTACGTCCATAATTGTAGTATATGGTATAAACCAACGATATGGGAGATGATCATATACCAGGATGACATAGATGCACGTAGTTAGCAGCATAAGACCAGACCACTACTATCCTTTGGCCTTACGTGCATTCCCGTTGGGTTTTTATATATGAAAGTATACTCACTGTAGGCTTGTTACACTTTTTGCTTCCGACATTTGTCCTTCAGTTGACGGGAGAGCGTATACTATAAATATTGTTGGAAAAACTTACAAAAAGGTGTTAATACTTCAGGATGTTTTAAGAGAGTATAGAATGAAGTACTTGCCTATGCACATTATTTTCTGCATTTTACCACTAAAATGGCATAAGAAAGGCAATCATGTAGTATATTGTTGCGCTTCCTCATAGGCAATAAGTCGGCACGACATGGATACAACGCATTTCGTTTGGTGACACTTTTCGTTCATGTAATGCAAGCCATAATGTATCATATAGTATCATCATGATCACTGGCTGCTGCTGGTCCAACATATTATGCAAAGCCAAGAATAGATGAAATGGGGATATTTGCTGATGAACTGAATGAGAAGGTGGATTAAATACAAAGGATCTTATTTTTGGGAATTGCCGTGTAGATTTGTATGTGTTATACGCGTCATGTATTTTTTTTTTCAATGATAATTTTGGCCTAAGGTTTTTTTAATGAAAAAAAAATTGGAAATTCTCTCGAAGGAAATGAAATTTCTATGATGTATGCTTTTACATTTAAATATGATGTAGTACAAAAAGAATAAGTGGCATTTGTACGGTAGAGGATGAACTGTAAATTTATAATTGTATATAATGCTGATTCGTCCAAATAAATTTTAAACTGCTTCAGTGGAAATGAAATATGCACCGACATTTTCATACTCGCATATTCGATGACGTCGCGAATACTAAAATGGTAAATAAATCACTTGATCTATTTCGCTGGCATTGTAAGATGTGCTAAAGCACGTTGAATGTAGTTTTAAAAAGTTAGTACACAAGAGTGTCATGACAGTTTAATTGTACATTGCGTAGGAAGGTGTTCTTCTGAAACAAGTCTCTGCAGCGTTCAGTCAAGCAGGAGCAGTAACAGCGGCAGCAGCGTGTACAAATGTACAGTTACAGATCATTTTTCTGCTTGCCATTATAGAATATTATCATATATTTGCTCTTTCGCTGAACGCATCCCTGGTTGTGTGGCATGTACTACTGCACTACTACTACATCAGTACTACGGTAAAATGTAACGTAGCATTCGCATATTGGCACATTTTTTACCTGCACACTTGCCAGGTAGAGAGATCTTGGCTAACGCCATTTTCCATTAGTTTTGCAGCAGCCCAGTTTTGTTTGGAAGGGTAGGTAATATCATTACATGAAATGCAATAAAGGCATCTGGCATTCTTATGCAATATTTGCCGTCGTATGTGCATGCATTCATTCATTTATTACAACAGAATTTCCTTGTCAAATTGTTCAACATCGAATGGTCTCAAACTTTTCGGTTTATTACTGGGACAATACTGCACTGGCTGCACAAGAACTATCTTCAAGCATCATGATCTTAATACTGCAAACTGCAATCTCTCTAGGTGCAACGTACCATTATTTGCATGTTTGTCTCAGCATTCATTCATTCTACTAGCCTGTCTCACTGGCTTCTTTTTTATCGAGTCTTTGTTTGAACTGTGTACTGACAATGTGTAGGTCTAAACGCAGTTGAAATGAAAAGTAGATTAGTAATGAGAATTGTAGTGATGGGCCGCAGTGGAGGCTTTTTGCTCGCGGGGAATGGATATCATATATTTGCTGAGTTCCAGTAAATGCAAAGATTATGATCAAAGGACTCTTCTTATTACCTTTATGCTTACGTGTTTTACTAAAATTACTGTAATGATAATGTATATTGTTAATAAAAAACAATGTATTTTATATTCCATCCATAGTTTTTTCACAAATTTGATTGTGTTCGTTGAACTGACAATCACTGGAAAGTTTGGCTGTTTAAAGAGATTGTTCCACTTTTTTGCTCATTGTTGAATTAAATCCAAGTTTATTCAACTACAGTACAGCAATGATTTACATCATAATATTAACAATAATTAACTTAAAGTAGAACACGAAATATATATTTAATGCTTCTTAAACGCTTTAAATGCATTCATTAAACTTATTATTTCTAAAGCTAATTGAAAATCCACTAGAGAATATAAATTATGGAATGCTCTTTACCTTTCTTGGTTCACATTACCTATGTAATTTCAAATGATCAATTATATCACACTGACAACGTCGCTACACATGTAATTCTACTACCAAAGTTTTCACTATCCTCTAATTTTCACAGATAGACAAAATTTATTATGCATAAATAATACAATGCCATCATCTACTTCACATAATCATTGGTATATTTATCACTTGTATTTATTTGTACAACAATTTACGATTATATGCAACACATAATTATAATTCTGTTCTCAAACTGATTATGTGAGCTGTCCAGAAACGTGTATTCAGTACAAATGGAGCTCAGAGAAAACTCAATAAGTTATTCCACTGCTTTCTATTTTCACAATAAAAAGTTAATTATATCTAAAAGATGAACATCAATACATTTGAATATATTCTTAGCATTTTATTAAGATTATCTCACAAGCTTGCGTCGATCATCATCAAAACTTTCTTCCCACGCACACTTTACACTTTATATTGCAGCTGGATACCGCTGCGATGCTTGCATGACTGGAAATATCTCTTGAGCTGAGACACTGACTTTGTTGTGCGATACTGTCCTGACTGTATTGACTCCAATCCGAAATATTTAAACTATCTATAAATACATATCTATATGATTTTATTTTGGCATCTAATATGTTAAATAATTATTCATTGATTGGAAACTTCAAAGTACGGTTGTATTATGCCAAAATGTAATTCAAAGTAATGCTATTTGTAGTAGAACGTTTGATATACATATTCTTACTTGGTTCGATAGAAACTATAACGATGGAATAATTTGTACAATGCAGTTGAAAGTCAGAATATTACAGATTCACCCATCGAAAATCTGAGTTTTCTTCCCGGAGAAGTGGTTTTAGATGGGCATATATAATAAATTTATGATGATTGCATTGCAGACATTATATTATCTTTTTTAGGGAACATTTGCTTCAGGCTGGGGAGAAATTTCAGTATGAAAAACTAGAATATGAAACTCATTCAGTTTTATTGATCTATTTCACATTTTATCGTCTCAAATTGCCTACATTTTTAGATTTATCAGTCGGTAAAATCTTCAGTTCCACAAGTCAAGACTGAAGATTGTATAGAAGAAGGGGAAATGACATTATAGGTAGTTAGTTTCTTCTGATGAAAAATGCTAATAGTAATATAAATTATGACTACTCGGTTCAACGGGAAGGACATCAAAGTTTTTTTTTTGAATTTTTGATATCTATATGAACAGTCACTAAAATGTTTCCCACAAAGAGCCCCCGCATTTATCATACGCACTGCTTGTCAGTGCTCAAGCTTTACTACCTGATTTCAAAATTGTATGAGCGAAGATGTATTTTAATTACGCTTTTCGTAGAACTATTTAAAAAATGTATGATGACTGCATGCTTAAAAAATAATGCAGCAGTCACAATGTGTGTTTGGTTGTCATGTTACAAAGAACTTCATAATTATTTGGTTGGCTGCTTTGATAATATTCATAGGAATGCATCATAAAGGGCAGCCCATCCATTTCTACCATAAAATTCTAAGGACGCATTATGCAAAGTAAAATGGATATATGTTTCGCAACTACCTAGGCGTCAATTGGTAACGACTGTGGAAAGAAACGTAGGCAAGTAAATGCGGATTTTTTGGAAACACATATTATTCATGTCTCAATTACAGTCTGACAAAATAATTCAGTTAAAAATTGTCTGTAAATTTACAAGCTCTGATTCATGTAATTCATTAGTGTCGCGTCACTAGAACTCTTTCGATTTTTGTCTCGAATTGATCTGTTCAAAATAATTTAAGTAATTATGTTAACAATAATTTACATTTTATTCAGGTAACTATAGGTACTTACGTTATGTATTTCAAAAAATGGATTTCATTTGCAAGCAGTATTGCATGATAAATACACAAATCGAGTTGTTGCTCTGCAAGCTTGCAGTTTCAATGAGAATGAGACTAATTTAGAGTGCTATTTATAATTAGCAAATTATGAGTATATGTAATTTTTGTATTTAAAGCGACTCAACAGTATTATGCTACATCATATAATTTCTCTCATCTATTTAAAAACACACAAAAACTGCAAGAATGACACCTATAATCTAAAGCTATTGTTTCAATTTTTTATGCTAAATGTATACGGACAATAGCGACACCATGTTTTGTAATCCGTAGGTATTTCTTTGTAGGTTTTAATTAATTGTTTGCTGTCTCATCTTTATTTTGTGTTTCGGACGCGTAGACAAGATTGATGAATAAAAAATGAAAAGAATATGTTCCCAAAGAAAGTCCAGTCATGTGTAAATAAAGTATAGAGTAGAGACAATATTCAATTACTATATTACATAGGTAAGTACGGCGTGACTGACAAGACTAGAAGACAAGAATAGCATATGTCATAGCACATTCAGAAATGCAAATGTCGTGCAAAACGGGTTTAAAGTGTACTTTCCAGGGAGCAAGCCTTGGAGAATTCGGATGTCAAAATAGCTTCAATTGTTTTGACGTTGTTGGAGATGGTTGCAATTGGGTTGGGATTTACGGCGGAAGTTCTATGTTGAATTGGTTCCAAGTCGGTTCTTGCAGACTCGATACTGGTATGTCTCTCAACCCTGCTTCTAGACTGTTTACATACTCTGCTGTATCTCGCTGGAGCGACGCGAATCTATAAAAAACACATTTAAAGATTGAAAAACATTACATCCATGTATGTAAATTACTGTTACTGAATGCTTACACACGCATCCATCCAGCATAATATTATTTAAGTCAACACACATAGAGGAGACATTGATCCTTACAAACTACTTGACTTCTCTTGCTGTTATGGTTCTACACTTCCATCATAATTCATCTTAAATCAAAACCATACGAATTTACTTACTCGACTAGATCGATTCATATCAAAATCTGAGCCCTCAGAGCCATAATCGTCCGCATCTCTCATCCTGATCCTTAGGCAATGCAGTCGCAATTTGAATTCGGTCTGGAACTTGTCCTAATTAATACAAATGAAAGGATGAGTAATACTCTAACAAAACCCAACCTCAGTCATCTACAAAAACTTTTTGCACTCAACAGACACTACAAAAACTCAGCATCAGTAATAACTTTCTCTGGAGGGCAAATGTGGCAAATGAATTTTCAGCAAAAATTATGGAGATTTAGACGGATAACTTTATACCACCGTGTTATAAATGTCAATGAAAATATTTCGAACCGCAGTCACGGAATTCTACTTTTCACGCATCTTCATCATTCGCAATTTTCGAAAGAGTACACATATTGTAACATTATATAGTGTAGGTATGCATTCATGAGCTATTTTTCTTCCATAGAAGCGTACATCAAGCCATTTGCCAGTGGTTAACAATGAGACATGATTTAGATGCATTAGCTAGCATGGTGAAATGATCAGGAAGTCATCAAGTCGATGTAAAACTTTACGTGCGAGAAACTGGCAACTTTTTAATGGAATCGAAACTCTTACTGGCACAAAGACACATTTTATTTATCACATCCATCTGAGCTCATGCAACAACACATACATGCTTACCCAGTTGAAAATTACACTAGAAGGCATATGCCTGAGTAACCTTTGTGCGAACGTGACTTCTCACTTGTGGAAAAGCATCCTTAAACTCGTCACTCATCATTTAGGTATGCCCTTCTTCATTGACAATATATGACGCATGCAATCACATTAAACAAGTTTAAAACTGTGAGAAACTTCTTTATCCATCTTTGACACTTTATGGATACTTTTAAGAGATGGATGAAATTTCCCATCTAGAGTTCTACCTATCTATTCTGGAGTTCCAAGGAAAGAGATACTATGCTGGAGAGTAGGTCCACGAACGTTTGCTTATGCAATAGTTGTGCTCGATTCTTTGAAATCGTATTTCTGCGTTATATAAAGTTGATTTGATTGTGGGAGCCAGGTGGAGTACAAAGTAAATAATTTCTGTGATCCTAATTCTCGTCTGTTTCATATTCTATTTTATTCACCCGAGGGACTTTTTCAAGTATCCACCTCCAAGGCTCAATTTTATTGGAACATGGGGATTAAAAGACAACGTTTATACATAATATGATTTTTATCTACTATCAAACAAATAAATATTGCTACCCGTCGAGATCTCATAAAGCACTTAAATTCTTCTATGCAGCGATACCAGACCAGTCACATTTTAAGCATGAATCATTCACTGTTTTGACAAAGTCTATGAAAACTTCATATATGCCAGTGAGTCAGTGTCTCTGCAGATGTCCTTGATTTGAACTATTTTGAGCTAGAAATGAAATTCGTATTGTATAGAACGAGATGCAGTTTTGAACAAGGTTATTCACATGAGAAAATGCACATCAAAGATAAGTTGGAATATAAAGAAATGTAAACGTGAAAGACTCGCATGGCCCGAAAGGTGACAAAAGTTTACACACATACATTGGCTGAATATTTTGTCTTATGAAAAACTAATATGAAAAAATTGCCTATGGAGAAAGCATTGTGAAACCGAAATCAAAGTCGTCTGCAAATTTGTAAAAGTGATGATTTTCTCAAATTTAATCCCCCGGCTGTGCCTGCAAGTCTATCATATCAAAGGCTGCCTACGCTATTGATTCCTGTATAGCAGTGTTGGGGATGTGCATGTGGCCGCGGTACCTTTATCGTTATCGGTATTTTATTTTCATCTTTCCCGGTAAAGTTATCGTTATCGGTATTTTATTCTGCTCTATTCTGGTAAAGTTATCGTTATCGGTACGTCTCCAGGTATTCAAAGAATTTCGGTATCATTTTCGGTAGAGTTTTCCTAATAATTTTATATGTATTTTTGATTGAAGCTGTAATTTTTTAATTTTAAGCATTAAAAATTACATCATACGGCATATTTTACTATGCTTTTGTGCATAAAATGACAAAAGTATGTGAAAACTTCAGAAAATACATCTATAATTAAATATTCTGTCCTATTTGCAATGTTTAGAGTCATGATTGTATTTGTTTAATAACATTGACAAGAAAAAAGCTTTACAGCGGTATTCTACTAGAAATTTTTCGGTATCGGTATCGTTATCGGTATTTCATTCTGTTTAGCCCCGGTAAAAATATCGGTATCGGTATTTTATGCTGCCTTATCCCGGTAAAGTTATCGTTATCTGTACAAAAATAACGATAATTTACCGATAACTTTCGGTAAAATTACCGCGGTAAATACCAATCCCCAACACTGATTTTAGGCTTCCACAATAATCCTATATCGTCTTGTTTCAAGTTTAACTTCTTCAAAAGAACCTCGTACTCTTTGCTTCAATCATAAGTAGTTTGTATGTCAGCATCACAAAAGTTTTGGACGCTCTCATTGTTTCTCATTCATGTTCATCAACTACATTCCACTTACATGAGAAACTCATTTGGGTCACACTCTTTTTTATATAATTTTGTTCATCCATTATATTCTCCACTAAATAGTGGTTTTCGTGGTTTTAACAGATATATGCTTCTGGTTAGTTAGTCATATTATGTACAACTTGAGGTATTGCTATTGCATGTAACTTTCCTTTAAAAACATGTTGCTTCAATAAACTTGTTTATTCCAAATTAACGAGGAATCAAAGTACTATTATGCTATAGAGTGCAAATAAATTTTATCCGTAATCACTCAATAAACAAAAATTGAAACAGTGCAGTTATCTTTTAGATACTAAACGCACATATTGTACATTTCTAAATGAAGGCGTCATAATTAATAAAATGCCTGAACAACCAGCCAAAATTCCATAATTTTATTTTACATTACTCTACAAAACAAATTACTCTAATCAGATTGTCGGTTTAAATTTATTTCAATTGCAAAGTACGTTAATTATGCTCTGATAGCTAATAAACCTTTTTATAGATTTACATGATATTCTACTTTCGAATAATTCCCAGAGTTGATTTGTGAGTGTGTCATATAAAATCGACATATGGTTAGATTGTAAATTCATTCTACTCATATACACACATCAGTAGTAACTAACTGGTACTGAGTTAGCTTTCAAGTAGCAAGCTGATTTTCTATAAGTTTTGTCCATGCTTTCTATAAATCTTCACATCAAAGTTGAAAAAATCTTAATTTGCTTTTTTTAAGGGAGCATGAGAAGCATAGGCATTTCTGAGACAGGCTAAGAAAATTCGTTTTTAACACGAATGACATCTAGACGCACATCAATTATAAAAGTGTGAAATCGTTACATATTTTGCCATAAAATGAACTATTTTCTAAAGTTTATTGATAAACACTATACTGATCATATAATGAATGCTGTTGTAGTATAATGCTTTCAAGCATGATGATGCCAATGTGACATTTGTCTAATTTACAACAGCAAACTTGCTCCACTTTTACATACTACTCGTGTGGTCACTATTTGTTTGCGTGCAATCTGAAATCAAGCAAATTTGATGGAATTTTTTAAAATCCTCATATCATGAAAACTTTTCATTTAAACGTTATTTTCAGCATTTGATAATTCGCCTTCTGAAAGCTCAGGCAAAAAGTATATAATAAGGAGTTGTCAAGACAAAAATGTTTTGCGACAGGAAAACCTAGTTTCTGAAATATGAAACTCAAACTGACAAACAAGCCCAAACTGTTAGAGAAAAACTTATGACAGGAGATAAAACTTTTATTGTAAAACAACTTGCGAATGATTTTACCAGAGGTTTTATGAAGATCAGGTTGAGTGAGAGTTCAACCGACAAGTACATAACTTCAACAATTTTCTTACGCTATTTATACTACTTTTCCTTCCAATGAAAGAATGATAGAATTTAGAAGATATTAGAATAAAATATAGAAACTAGAATAAAATGAACAAAAATATAATAATCTTATCTTCAATCAATTTCATGAACTGATAAGAGAATATAAAATAAATCTTTCGTCGGATGTTCTATTAGCATCTCCCAATATTTCTTCTGTGTCAAGAAGAGCAGCAAATCGCCTTCCCCCAAAACCTTTATTGGTTTTCTTGATGATCAATCTAAAAGCGACATTTTAGAGAGAACCTGCTTTAGCTAACAGACACTAAGTCATCATGACTTACCAAAAACCGAATGATTCCAACGTAGCATTCATTCCATTTAAAATCGCAAAGTGTCTATGGGTTCACTCGTTACTTTTGCCGTCATTAACTGTACGACTATAACCTTCTAACCTATTTAATTATTATGAAAATCTCGATTGGCATAAAAATTGTGTAAGACAAAAAACAATGAAATAATGGTTGAAGTTTTTTGGATATGAATTAATGAGCCCCAATGCATCTTAGAAAATTACTTGCGGAAGAAGGTTGTTAATAATTGAACCACGACAATCTTATTTGGATGTAAACTTAACCACGGCGAGTAGTTACTCTATAAAATAAAATTCTTGCTGAGTTTCAAAGTGGATATCGGGAAAAAGTAATAAATTTGGTACCGCGCGTTCACCAGATTTACAGTTCCCAACTGACTTGAGATTAAATTAATGAACTTCTGTATCATATCTCGGGTCAACAAGCTGAAATTTTTGGGAGAGTTACTCGCTTGCGTTAAGAATTTTCTTGTGCTTGCTTTTCTCTCTACCCATTCACTCAAGTTTTCATGTTGATGGGAAAGCCATTGCCTCCAGAGTATGATTCACTATTCACATTTGTCAGTTCGTTTATTTGCATGATGGATGATATGATGACAGATAACTGAGGGACAGTAGATCTATTGATGCACAATCCACAATAATTTGTTATTTCTTTTAAATGGTGTCAAACTAAAAAAATTTCATGGTAAGAATTTTACATTGAATTACCTGCTATTTCAACAAGTATGCAAAACAATCGGTAAAATACAGGCCATGACTACTTATAAAATCGAATAAGATACTCATTTGAGATAAATACACTATGCGTTCCCCACAAATTTTACTTCCACACAAGCAATGTCATAAATTATCCTTTTTCTGTAATTTACGTGTCCAACAAAAGAAAATCCCTTCTTACAATAGAAGCCAAGTAAATAGTTCCGTGAAATTTGAGTATATCGCAGAAAAATTCAGTTTAGGTTTAAACCATTTAAAAACTCTATTTTTATAATGTTTTATTGAAGATTTTATCTTTTTATGAGCTGACATAAATGATTTTCAATGCTATAAGTCAAGTGAAAGGGCGACCTTGAAAATCTCGAGGACCTCCCAGTTGGGAAATTTATGAATGATAATTTAACGGCTGCTAACTAATTTTTTTTGGGGAAAAAACATCAATTTTGCCAGAGTTGTATTTCGGATTGGACATAAATATGGACTACTTTTTGTAACGAACTAGCCATCTGCTGGAAATATGTTTATCAACTCTAATGTGGTGTCACAAGGTTGGACAGACATCCAACTTTACTTCGTATAGGTAGGGATTCACAAAAGAGCATGTTGAAATTTAACACGGCATACTGGCATGAGGTTGGAAGATTGTCAGAATTATTTGAAGGGATAGCTGGGGCGTCATGGGATGTACTTGGGTGTGTCCTGAAGTAGACGCAAAAGCGGCGGGAGTTTGAAGCTCAAATCGAGACACCCAAACTACCAGCTTTTAATTGACCCGAACTATTTGCAGCATTAGGATGACATTAAGGCAGTCAAGGATGGAATGAAATTCGCTTTGAATTTGGCGGAAAATTCATAGGATTTCAAGGATATAATTCGAGGTTACAGAGGAAAATGAGGTTGCCAGGATGCGATTGAATCAAAAAGCAGACGAGCGACGAGTGGCGGGAATGCTCTGCAAGACATATGGGATTTACAATTTACCATACAGTTGTCGACTGTAGAATGGTAAGTGGAGGGAAGGACTCGATGGCTGTGGTGGATTCAAAATTTTTGTAGCATCGATATAATTATTATTTTATTTGAATTACATTTGATTGAGATTTTGTGTTACATTTGGAAGTATTTTGTAGACCAATGGCTTCCGTGTTGCGGGTTTTTCGGTCATGACTGGTTTCCACAAAATGGAGTACGTATTTTTCTCGTCAAAAATTAATTTTCTGTACATCGCAAATGCTTTGCTTCTCGAGTTGTTTACGTTGTTTTATTTAATCTAGTTTTAGTACATGAATTGAATTTTATAGTATCGTTAAATAGGTTGCACCAATTTTATTAAATTTTACCTTTGGAGCAATCAGTTTTCGCTCATATACTCTTTTATGCAATGCTTATCATGTCAACTGTTAAATACAAGTCATTATGAAATCGCTCTTATTGTAAAATAAAGTGATATCTATTTCTTTTCCAGTGCGTATTTCTTAGAAAATTACATGGCAGACAGTCATACTTCAATTAATTGAATTTTGCACTTATTTGCAAACTCATTAGTGCAATCCTTTAGTTTTCTTTTGTATTAAGTTTTTGTTATAATGCTGAATCATATTTCTACTTGACATATACACTAAACTTGAACTTTATTCACATATTTCATTTGCATACAAAGCAAGTAACGTAATCAATTGTTAATGTCAACGTTTTGCCCTAAGCAGAGTCCCCCTTTGAGAAAGGATTCAATACTTCTATACTGGACTCATATGGGATTTGAGTGAAACGACAGAAAACTTGGTTTATTACGGTTTGTACGTTGTGTCATATAAAGTCCAAGTACTGGTTACATTAGTTTGATTCAATGGTTTCAGTCGTCTCATGTACATTCACATACATATATACGTACTAAGAAATGCATGCATGAAGGGTTCAAGCTTTCACTATAAACATGCCCTTCCAAAAAACTTTATAATACCGATTTTTTCTCCTGAACTTTTACATTTACATTAAACTCCATAATTTAATGTTGGTAGACGATCTGCGTTTACGATATACTCCACTCGCAATAAAAATTTGATTGGTGACGTTGAAAAATAAATATTTTAAAGACTGAAAAAACATTCCTTATAATATTTTTGTTCATATAATTAATGTCTAATGTTATCATAATTTTATTTCAATAAATAACGTCTATCACGAGATTTACGCAGGAGGCTTGATTGATGGGTATTCACTGATTGAGAGTTTAAAAGTTCGAAAGTATGTAGAAGGTTGAGTGAAATTTTCACTTTTTAGAATAAATGCCTAGTTCAGGAAAAGGGTGTTTGCAAGGGATACATAAGCAGGTATCTTTATAACTTTAAAAAATTGTAACTTCTTGTGCATCAAAACAAAACTTTAAAAGACAATTTATGTAAACATATTTGGATAGTTACTGAACTGATTTGGTAAAACTTCGACTTATGGATAAGATATGAAGTAGTCCACTATCCATTGCTAAGGCATTTATGCGACTTATTGGGCGCTGATATTAGACACAGAAAGGGCAATTGGTAATAATAACTAGAAGGGTGTAATCCCTGAAATGCAACGCCTGAATGCTCTGATATGACGCCATTGAATCGAGAATAGAGAAAGTTGTTGCTGTACACTTTAAAGTCGTTATATCGTTGAAACCGATGAAATTTTTCAAGTTTTGTGATGTGAAAAAAGATCAGTGAAAAAAATGCAGTGGAATGATACCATACATGCCCTATGTCGATTAGGGTGAAATTGGCGGTTATAACGATTAACGGTTTCCGTTGACTGTTTGGTTTGAAATTCCTTCCAGGACTTTGTTTTCACCCAAAGAATATGTGTACCAAATGTAGTGTCAATCGGTCAAGTATCTTTTAAGACATCGTGTGAACAGACAGACTGACAGACACACAGACAGACAGACCGACCGGATATCCAAAACATAAACCCCTTATAATACACATACATGCATTTAGGCGCTTTGTACGCTTCTTGCCCGTTGATTGTGAAAAGTACGAACAATTGAGTAAATACAACCTTAAATATTGAGTAATTACAAGGTATAGTAAAACAAAATATTCTTAAAATTTTAAGCAGAGTAAACGTTCAATAAGGTATGCAGTGGTACTCTCAAGAAGACTGAAATGAGAAATCGAAGAAGCACACTGCACACTTGTGCATTTGCATTTAGGGAAAATACGTAATTTGGCATATTTTGACGTCAAACCTCTGAAGTAATAAAATATCAGAATTTACTCAATAAAAGATTATTGAAAAGCAATATGTGACCTTTTAAAAATGTTCATAGTGGTTCCATGTTGACAACATAAAACATTTTTCATAAACGAGACTATCGTCCATAATTTTTCAATTGTTGAATATAATAATTGTTCCTGTTCCAGTTCCTTAGGCTCCTATAAACTGGTTAAAGGTACACCTAAACCTTCCAGAAGTATTCCCAATTTGGGATGCGCAACAATTAATCCAAGTGGCCAGGAGAAAAAAAAATCCAGTACCACAAATTGCATATTTTATGTTGGATCCCACCGAAAAAGAACAACTGGGATTATGAAGCCCTCTACATCACTGACCAAGACTGGAGTCATGAAGACTTTTAACCATATTTCCTAAAATCCATAGTGTGAAATGGAGAATATAATGGGGTCAGTCCAGCCCAATTGGAGAGGGTCTATGGAGGTCATCACGTGGAAATTAGATCAAAGCAGCAGCTGTAATACGATGTAATCATCAATGATGCGATGTTGAAAGAGTTACCTGAAGTGAAACTCAATCTGTGAGCTTCTAGAAAGAATTTCATTTGTGCCGAAACTGTGGGTCGGGTAACCCTAAATTTTTAATCCTCTCGGGCATCGGTCCAAAAGAAGACCTTCAAATTTTTGCATAAAATCAAAAGAAGATCTTACAGTTGGAAAGTTTGTAAAAGATCATGTAGCCATGTTTCTGAACCCATTCATATTCGATATGGATGCTATAGTCTGACTCAATCTTGTCTGAATTTGTCTTCAGCTATGACATGGTTTTATGATTGTAAACTCAAGTATGGCGTCTTGCAAATACCTGGAGATCAAGCTCTGCTTTTCTTAATCGGAGTTATTCGAAAATTTGGAGAGTGAGAAAAGCCGAATCACTGGTGTCAGGTTAGATAACAACAGTTAGTTATCCAAAGGCATATTTGGAAGGCAGCTTCCTTGGAGGATCCGACGACTGTGGGGACACAAATTACGATATGAAAACAATTTTTTTTCGGAGGAAAGTTACTGCAATTTGGATTTCCTCACTTAAGCTAAGAAGTTTTGTGAAGACAAAGGGCTCCAGGGCAAAATTCGCTTCAGCGGTGCATGAGATCGTCAATGGAAACAAAAGCGCTACAACAATATGATTGGAGAAAAGGCGACAAATATGATTCGGGAAAATTGGAGTGAGATGTACCTCGTTTTTTACAAAATTGAATCTATATTTTTCCCGTCGATGAAGAGAAAGGAATATCTGTAAACCATCAATGCGTTTATTCTCGACTGGTTTAAGTTGCTTTGTTGCATGTTTTTAAATTTAAAAATTATCACGCTCGAATTCTTATGCTAGCTAGTGTTGTAACTTCATTAATTTTTTTATCGAATTTGGTTCGTTCTCAAAATCTTCCTCTTCTACAAAATAAAGTTTTGTGCATTCCTCCTCTTACTGATTATCATTGTGTTTTGTGAAGCGTTTAGTAATAATGATCCATCCTCAAACTGTACTTATATTTTATTCTATCGCGTTCTTAGTCAATTCTTAAAAATATCCTTTGCTTGAATCAATTTACCCAAGCTACACTCTTACCCTTTACCCCATTTCCAGCATCGCTTGTATTACTAATCAGTCAATCTAATAGACATTTGTTAATCTGTTCGAAAAGTTTGTAACATTAATTATTTATTTTTTTGTGGCGTCAGGCTACAGTAACACTTTAGATAAATATATTCTTTGGCTTATTTGCTAACTCGACAGTGCGATCCATAATTTTTTTTGTGAAATATGCATTAATAATATTGCTTAAATATATTCCGAGTAGATATATATAATAAACTTTATCCACAAACTTTCATAATATAGGATTCGATAGGTTTTAAGCACTTAAAATAATTCTAATTTCTAGTGAAGCTTACGAATATGACGGTTCATTGAAACTCGTATTTATGGCCTAAATTTCGAATCACATTATTGAGTTTTATTTGATTAAGATATAAAATAGCTTAACGCTATTCATTGCACTATAAAACGATGTAAAGTAAATTAGGAAAAATAGATCGTTTGGGTTGTAACCTTACTTTCTCAGAAGAAAATATTAGTTGCTCACATCAGCTCCTGAGGGTTCTAAAGTTTCTCATAAGGACAGATTTTTAATCCAGTCACGGTATCAACAAAAGATCAATTTTAAAGGAGACGGGTCCAGAATGCTTATGTTTTGTTGCAATGCAATTGTCTGTGCGCTTGTCGAAATTATTCGTTTACTTTTGTTTGCAGGATATGCTAGGTCTATTGAAGTGAACTATGAAAAAATATGCTATAACTGGTTGAGTTAAATGAATTCAAGTTATATATAATTCTTTTGATTAATATCCATAAGCGCCCTGAAGAAAACATTACATTCAATCCATATCCAAGGATTCATCTGGATGGCCGCGTCTCACTATTTTCAGCTGACTTCCTTAATTGCTGATGTTTTGCTGACATTTGGTTCATTCATGTCACTCTCACCTACCACAACGTATATATTTTTCAAGAGGTGTATTATCACCACCTTACTGGAACTTGTCTGAGTTCGAAGATGACAACTAACGGTCGAACGCTGAAACCGTTATAACGGTTAATTTTTGCATCATTTACATGGTGCGTTTATTCAAGAAACCTTTCATCACTGATCATTTTCCGCTAATTATGATTTTCTTTTGTAACAAACGCATTCTGCACTCATCTTTTCTAGATAAATAATGGGCGCTGCAGTGTAAAGAGATATTGTGGCGTCCAAGTTAAACCAGATTTAGAAAAGAAGAGAAATAAACAAACAAACACAAACACATTTTTAAAATTTTTGTTTTGCATTGTAAATCCTTCTTAAGAAGAACACAACCGTAGTTTTCTATTGTGAACCTATCACAAAAAGTTTCATTGCGATATCTGTAGTAGTTTAGGAATAAATTAGAACTACTTTTTTCATCTAAATTTGTCCACAACTTCCATCTACAATAAGATACAGACATGCAGTTTAGAGTATACGTCATCTCTTTAGGAGGGAAATATTTCAAGTTTGAGTTTGACGAAATTAAAAATTTTCGTGGTTTTACCGTTCCGGATGTAAATAAAACTGCTCAAAATCAGCCTTTATACAATTCTTGAGCTCTTTTTTAAATTCCGGATAGTTAGAAAGACAGAGTTTAATGTTATTATTGATAACAGCTAAGTTTTGGTATATGACAGAGAAAGTTTTACATCATAAACAAAAAATTGGGTTTTAAAGTTTTGGTTTTTAACATTTTTGAATTCCAACCCAAAACTTTATCGGAGTTAATTTTTGCGTATTGAATGCAAAAAGTTTCATTTTGATACCAATTGTATTTCAGGAATAAACTAGAGCTACGTTTTTCGCTTAAAATGGTACATAACTTCCGTTTGAAAAATGTTACAGACATGCGATATTGACGAAATGCTATCGTTTTAAAAGGGAAATATTTGATATTAACTTATGACGAATTAAAAAATTTTTATTTCTTTGCAATTCTGGAAATAAACAACTTGCCTATATTCATTAATTCATAAGCTTAACATTTCATTTATTCAAGAATCGACAGAAAAATTTGCATCTCACACAGCGAAGCTACACATTAGCAACATCATGTTATCTTTGGAGTAAAGTTTTCACCTTGGAGAATAAATGAAAAGTTTTATAAAAAATATTTTTGGAAGGGAGAAGAGAGTAGAAATTTATAAACACTAAGATCTGCAAAATCTGTAAAATTTGGAATTTTGTTTAGTTTTAACGTAGGAGCTAAAAAAAGTATTTTGCTATGTTTAGTTTTTAACTAGATACGTTGTTCGAATCTATGACAAATTACATGCTACCGGGAAAATAGTATAGGATAACGAAATTATTATTTGTATCCTGGGAATATTGTCAATGGTAAACATAAAAATCCCTGGACAGCAATCTAATAGAAAAATATGAATGATATTTCTAGTTCATAATAAATTTTTCTGTGGTCGCAAACCGGCATTCTAAGAATTGAAAAGTCCTTCTGCAAAATGGAAGTTATACCCTTGGACCACATACATCTCAATTTTTGATCTCTAGCATTTCTGATATCCAGAGATAGACTAGAGACATCCGCATAATTGTGCCTCAAAAATATTCTCAATTTACCGTGTTTCACAATCAGTCAACTTGACCATAATGGAGCAGCTTTTGAAGGTTGAGCACCTTGAACTACATGTTTTATGTGCGGTCCTATCCACTTGACATAAAATCCAGGCAAACATCAATGGAAACAAAATCTGGACATACTAGGCTGGCCAGTTTGTGCACTCTGGGAAGAAGTGTTGTGCGAGCATCTAAGGAAATAATTGTGAATGGGAGAACCATTGAATGCCTGAGGCGTCTCATGCCGGAATTGGTCCAAAGTGTGACCTTAAAAATCTCGGAAATAAATGCAAAATGGATCTCCGAGTTGAAATATTTAATAGAAAAACAAACCGCCAACAATAATGTGTTAGGGATATTATGTTGGTATATGATGGTATGTGAATGGAACGTAAAGTATGTATGAATGACCATGAAGGAATGATTATAAAATGATGCTTGGATGACAATTAAGACGAGTTATTGAGTGACTGAGTAGAAGGCAAGACAAGAAGATTGTGAAGACTGCACATTATTTACGCATAGCGAGTGGCCACTGGCCACGGTGACCCACCACGGGTCACGGGAACATCCCCAGCCATGCAAGATGGCTAACCTACGCCTGATAAACTGGTGGAGGTTTTTTGGAAGGTTCCCGCCTCGCGGACAAGCAGTGTTTCCAGATTTCTGAAACCCCCTGATATTCTGAAAAATCTTTAATTCACCAGAAACCGAGGAACAAACGATTTTTTTAAAGCAGCGTGAAATGGAAACTTCTGCCTTTTGAGCGACTGAAACGAAAATGTGTGAGTGTGCATTGTTGACACGTGAACTTTCATTGTCGCTGTCTGCTAGTTAAAGTAAAATCCTATGCTTGTGTATAAATGTATTACATACTGTGATCAAGCAAAAGATAAACTAGATTTCTGTGACTCAGAATAAGTGAAAATGTGAAGAAGTTTGCATTTTTAATGTGTAATTGGAAATGTAGGACGTATCGTCAAAATGTGCATGCGTGAGTTTATAACAAATTAGAAACAAATGTGTGCATGAAAATCTTACTTGACTCTTGTGTTATGAGAAGAACCGACACACTCAATGGACAAATAGACCCTAAAATTCGGAAACGGTAACTAACCATACATTCAAAAATTAAAAATAGTTTAGAGATTCAGATATATTATTTTATCGTATGCCAATTATTTCATTATGTTACTTTATATGCAGAATAAATCGAGGATAAGGCAAAGGACTTTTGTGAGTAAATCGTAAAGTGCAGTTTATTGAGTGAAGTCTAGTCAGCGTCTGTTGCTGATGGTAACAGCGTAGCGTAGTATAGTGTTAGTTCACATGATACTTTTTACATTGGTGATGCATGAATGCAATCACGCTCATTATAATTTCTCATAACATTATTATTTATCCAACGGCATAACAACTCGCGCCTTTGGAACATTGCGTCTCGCAATGCAATTATATAATCAAAAGTACATAAATAAGAATTAAAAAAATTAAGGAACAAAACAAAAAAAAATCTTTAAAAGGGCTTGCAAATTTATAAGGATTGACTGATTGAATTCTTAATGGGCACATCTTTATGTTGACACTGCTATTCATTATTATTGTTGATGATGATCACGTCAAGTTCAAGCTGCATCGAGGAAGAGAGGAGAGGACTGCGATATTGTGATGAGAGGCTGCAACGTGAGAAGTTGTTTATTTGGCCATGGCATTATTTTTGATTGCTGATCGTTGGCAGCGAAGCAAAGTACTCATGAGCGCTGGTACTATAAATCCCCAGCATGAGCATCTGCGAAAATCGTCCTTCTCAGTTGATTGCTAGTCATTATCTCATTGAGGTAGGTAGTGAAAAACGCATCATAATGGCAGCTGAATCAATCAAGATGGCTAGAGAACTGCAGAAAATAACAAACTAAACAAAAGATTTTATAGTACAGGTAGAACAATTTATAGGTTGCCTGATAAGAATGATTAATTGACGTTACATTTTTCTTTACTGACTTGTACATACACTCAGACCCATTGTTGTTGTAGATAAGAGAGAGAGACAGACTTATAATGAGCATGCCTCCAACTGTTAAGCAATTTGCTAGGTTCTCTGGCGACAGCTCAAGTCTGGGATCATGAGAATGTAAGACAAACCATTAACTTTTTTTTTTAGTTTCAGATTAATTTATCAATACTTTGATTTACATGAAGTTTGATGTTTCTTCTTAGTTATTAAAATGTCTAGGCACATGTGATCAGCATGCTTATAGACATGATTATAACAGGAAATAGGCATACGAGTAAGCAGCTCACTTTTTCATTTCATTTCATTGTACATATTATAATTTTTGTAATGGCTATAACTTTTGAACTAAATTGAATTAGAAATTCACAGTTACATAGTTTTACATATTTTTCAGTCAGTAACGACATCCAATCATAAAAACACAAGATTTTGGTTTTGACATAAAAGTTTATGATATAGCCGGGATGTCTGTCTGTCCGGTAACACATTTTGTCCGTTGATAGTAAATTTTAGATTTTTCATATAGAAACAACTTATAGTACTAGAGTAAGTTTTTACATAAGGAGCATTTAGCAATAATTAATATTTAAAGCCACAATTAGTTAATTACAATAATAATTAAGTGCACAATTAGGAAATTACAAACATATTTTCAAATTTCTTGTATTTCTTATCAATGCTAAGCATGAATAATCTCTGCGTGGTTAAGACTACGAAAATACAGTTATAGTTAATTAATTATTTAAATAGTAATTAATTCCTTTACATAATTTTTCATTCTTAATTATCTAAAATATCATTTTATCATGCACTGTTTGGATTATTTGTTACAATTTTTGTTCATTTGAGACATTAATTGTCTTGATTGAAGAGGTTCTTAGAAATCGACTTCGTTTTTACTTTTATTCCTTTAATAATTCTTATATCTTCATTTTTGGTATTCATATTTTGTTTCTGATAATCTTGCTACGTAATATAAGCAATAGTTACTTTGCATAATAAGCCTTTGAGTCAAATACTATATTTCTTCAAGCAGTAGAGGACTCTTGAGGATACTATATATATTATTTTAATTTTTCGTTTAAATTTCATTGAGTTGGTTTAATGTAAATATTATTCTATGGCATAACTATTAAGTATAGAGGCATATAAAGATCTAAATTATAGGGTAATGTAGCTGTCAGTAAAATATATCATTTAAATTGAAGAGAAACGGACGGGCTCGAACATTTAAGCCATAAAAGTTGAGGAGGAGATTGGTTGAGTATTGGACAATGAAGAATCAATTCCATGATTAGTGGGAAGAAACGAAGAATTGGAAGTTGACGAAATGTGCACCAAAAATAAACAAAAAAAACGGTATCAAACTGGGCTGGAAACGAGGCATTTTCTGGAAAACGGCAAGCTGGGGCAAGATGAAGTCAGGACGATGAATTGAAGGAAGGAAGCTTTCCGCGGGCTGAAGGAAGAAATTTGTCCACAAATTAGAAGGAAAGTGATGGGATGTCCAATGGATGTCCACAAACGTCCAAGAGCTTACAATTACGGAAGTAGAATTAGGTTATAAACTAACATTTCATACAGATAAAATTACAATCATAATCTATTGGCCAAGTATCAAAATTTCTTAACTATGGGATCCCATTACAGTGTACTAGTACTAGTTCAAAGATTTAATTCCGGATAAAATTACGTGTCGACATATTTATAGAGCTCTTAAACCAAACTTTGCTAAGTGAGTATTCCAAACATTTAACATTTACGGTGAGTGTCTAGTTAGCTGTAGACATTTTTAAGCACGAGGTTTCTGCCGAATGCCATTTATTTGCACCAATACTGTAAGTATTTTACTTCTTTAGGAAAAATATATATATCTCTGGAAAGAGTATTTTACATCAAGACTAAGTACGAAGATTAACGAAGAAGACCAGGCGTGTTCTAATTTCTTCTAATAAGAACCGAAGTTCAAGTCTTACGCATTACAAACCAACGATTTTTAACTTTTCATCATTCCAGACTTTGAAGACCAACTATCTGAACGACATGTAAAATGATCAATCATGAGAAGCATAGGGTACCAGAATCATTCTCATCATTGAGGATTTCAATTAGTTTACAAAGTTACATCCTGTTTTAACGAAAACGTTGACTATTCGACAACCTTTACTTACAAGGAGTTCTTTAGATAGATAGTGTGTATTTCTGAAGTTTTAGCACTAGTAGAATTATTGAAAATTTTATAAAGGGAATTTTCACATTAGTGATTCAATTATTTCAAATTTGTGCAGATCGTTTCTAGTTTAGAAAGTTTATAGGAATTAACAATTTTACTGAGAACTTTTAGCTTTTAAGAACTGATTAGTTTAAAATTAGAATTTCATTACAAGGACACTACTACGAAGAACATTTGACGAGACTGTTTTTAAAATTACCTTTACCTTTTGAATATACCTTTATGTAGT